>APFE030830829.1:2185-98888 GCA_000404065.3 Pinus taeda
GTAACAATATGGGCACAATAGGGGCACAACAATATTAATAAGGGGTACAACTACAATAGTAATGGGGTAATCACTAGTATTATGGGGACCCAACATGCTCCCAATTAAGCTTGTTGTTGAAATCAATCCCGAGGTACTTGTGTTCACTTACTTCTTCAATAATGTTGCCTTCAAAGAAGAATATATGTTGGCTTTGGTTCTTTTTATTTGAGAAAATCATTATTTTGGTCTTGCTGGTATTGACTTGCAACCCCACTTCTTTACAAAAATGCTCAAGGGCATATAGGTGCTTATGCAATCCCTGAGCCGATTTAGCAATCAATACAAGGTCATCGACATATAAAAGAAACTTTATCGCAAACTCCCCAACCGAACACCATCCCCACCTTGCAGATTTAGCCTCTCTTCCAATTTATCAATATGTAAACCAACAAGAGCAGGGGATAAAGGGCAACCTTGCTTGAGTTCGATGTCACTTCTAAAGCTTTCTGAAATGTTTACTGAAGTTCTAATTTTGAATTTCACCTCTTCATAGAGGCTATGGACAACAACACTATAAAGCAAATGAATTTCAAGTTCTTCCACTCTACTCCACAACTTATCTCTAGGGACTGTGTCAAATGCCTTTTTAAAGTCAACAAAGCAGCAAAATACTTCTTCTTTTCCCTCCCAAACCTTTTTAATAATGTTTCTCAATGTGATACCATGATCTACTATAGAATGTTTCGGCTTAAAACCTGCTTTCCCTT
The DNA here is from genome assembly GCA_000404065.3 of Pinus taeda. NCBI lineage: Eukaryota > Viridiplantae > Streptophyta > Pinopsida > Pinales > Pinaceae > Pinus > Pinus taeda. Next base: position 2,935 of record APFE030830829.1, read on the forward strand.
TTGCCCTCTTTTATTTGACTTCCCCCACTTACTAATTCTATTTTCTACCATGTTGTTGAAGAGCTTTGCAAACAAAGGATTGATCATAATGGTTCTATAGTTGAAAGGATTCTTAATGTCTCCACTTTTAAAAAGGGATATTGCTAGACTAGTTTTCCAATCTCTTGGGAATCCTTACCGAAGTACGTTGTTCAATATTTCCATGATGTGCGGTGTAAGAATGTTTATTCCCCACTTTAGATATTTTGCTTGAAGTTCAACCAAGTCCTTTGCCTTTCCTATTTTCAACTTCTTAATTCCTATCTCTACTTCTTGTGACGTGAAAAGCTTTGTAGTTGTGTTAATCCTCGGAGGAGGCTCCTCCTCTGATTCTTTCTCATAAAGTTGTCTTGCATAATCAAACCATTGATTGGTTGTAATATTATTTTCAGTTTGCTTCTTCCTTTGTTGAAGTTCCCGCTAAAAAAACTCTGGGTTATTCTTGCTAGATATATTAACTCTTCTCGCCTTGTTTGCATGAACTCAACTTTTTTCCTTTTTGAAATTTGTTTATATAACTTTACATTCATCTTCTCCTTGCTTGCCTTTTTCAAGGTTTTCCTTACCATTTTGCATTCCTCATAAAACCAAGCATTTACAGGAAAACAATTTGATTCAGATTTCCTATTTGTTGCTCTTTTGCACTTCTCAAGTGCACTCTCAATCATATTTGTTAACTCATGACTATTGAGACTTTGGGAACCACTCTTCCCCTTTTGAATTGATCTCCCCAACATTTTTTTTAAGATAGTGAAATTTTATTGTGTTAGAATATTCTTTTCCCCTTGATATCGATTGCCAAGAACATTGGGTTTTTCTCCTATGTTGCCTTTCTTCTAACCAAGATAGCTTTATATAAATTGGGTTATGGTCTGATTTTAGGTCGCACATATGCTCTCCAATCTTAACTTCATTTATCCTTTCTATCAAGATTTGTGAACAAATAATGTAGTCAACAATACTTGCCCCATTGTATGTGTTGCAAGTGAACTTCCGAGACCTTTTCCAATCTAGACCATTGTAGATAATTTAGTTGAAAGCACCACACAACGTGAGCAAATCCTCTCCAAAATGTTTTCTAACTTTGTCATCTTCTGAACATCTCAACCATTGGGGATTCTCCTCTTCAATGAGCTAGATATGATTGTGATCCTCTTTGCAACAAAACATACTAGCTTGTTGATTTGTTGTTCTATCATTGAAATCTCCAACTAAAAGAACTTCTCCCTGTTGAGCATATACAAAAATATCCCGCTTTAAAGCTGCATATGGGTCTTTGCTATCTAGCCCCTTATTTTGTAAGTTTTTGAGACTTGAGGTGGAAAATAACATGCTACAATTACTACGTGGTTCTCATTCTCTATTATTTTGAACCATAAATATTATTTATTTGAATCTTCTTTTATAAACTCTATTTGACGACCTTCTTTTTCTTTCACTAAAACCAATATTCCTCCATACCCTTTGCCATTTTCTGTTGTCTTGTTCCAAACTTCTAATTTCAAATAACCATCAAACATATGAGTTTTACAACCATCATGTTCATGAGTTTCCGTGAGACAAATTATGTCTCTACCTTCTGCAATAGTCCCTATCCCAAGTCCCCTCCTCCAAGGGTAACCTCTACAGTTCCAACAAACTAGACTTAGGTAGACCTGGGTAGGATTTGATTACTACGCGGCTTGGCACACAAGACTCAACTTTGAGTCTTCACCCCTTTTCATCCATGTTGATCCTGTTGTTTTCCTCCCTATTATAGAATTAACCGTTTTTTCTTTACTGCCAAATTGTTGCCTTGCTTTGTCATGAGGCCCAAACATTGCAATAACCACTTTACCATTGTACAACCATGCTCTTTTCCCTTCATTTCTTGCTGCTCTAATTTTACCCACTTCTTCTCTTCTCTCCTCTTGTTGTTTGCTAGTTAGGTCTTCATCTAAGAAGAAGTGTGAGCCTTTCAAGAGTTTCTTTTTGCTTAAGAGATAATGTTTGTCTTGCACACTTGCTATGATGACTTTTATGGGTTGAGGCCTCTCTTCACATATTTTTCCCACCCTTCTTGCTTGACAAATTTTCCCTATCCAATGTAATTTCTCTTTCAAAAAGTATGTTTTCAAATTGAGAGTGCTTTCCTTCTTTCCATAGTCACTAATTCCTCTTATAATAAAGTTTGTTTCTCTATATTTTTTTGTCTTTGTGTTCTCTTTCCTGTGCTCTATGAACATTTACATCTTCTTTTTCCTCCATCTTTATGTAACCATTAGTGTCCTCAGCTCTAGTTTTGATTTCTTTTGGAATGTTTGCCCTCTTGATCTCTTTTGCCATTTTTTCAGAAATGACTACCTGCTGATATATTTGTGTATCCACCTAAGCTTCTTTAGAGATCATCACTTCCTTGTTTGCTGCCATTGATTCTCTCATGGTTTTCCATGTTGTCTTCGTGTTTTCCCATTCTTGTTTTCCTGTCTCTAACGACTCTTGTAGCATTGTTACTTTCTCTTTTAGAATCCTATTACCTTCCATTAAAGATCGACTTGCAAGTGTAATCTATGAGATTTTGTGGTCCCTTTCTTGTTCTTTGGCTTCCAAAATTTCCAGCCTTGCCCTGGCCTTCATCAGTTTCTGGACATAGAGATCTGACGACCAAGTAAGAGGTGTTGATGTGGGACTTTAAATAGTTGACTCTTCTTTATTTGTGTTGCTCTTATCTGTTTTCTTTTTTTGGGGTTGTTTTTTTCTTCTTTGTTCCCATTTAAAGAGAGCAAGTATGCGCTTTAAAATGCCCCAATATTGTTTTGCATTTACCCAAATCCACTTCCCTGTTTTGTTTGCTGAAGAAATTTTGACTTGGCCTAAGTGATTTGTTTCCACAAAATCTGAGATTTCCTTGCCATTGTTTTCATTGTTGCCATTATTTTCCATTTTGGGATGTAAATTTAAGTGAAGTTTCACTGGAATAAGGGGCACTGATACTGAAATTTAACTTCAATGTACATTATTTTGAAGCTGGGACTTTAAATCTCGTGTGAGCATAAACATAACCTAAAATGATTCACAAACATTAAAATAAATTGAATAAACAGAGGAGCATTTAAACTTACCAGTCGAACGATTTTGTTCAATGAAAACCCTATATTTTCCATCCAATGAAATGAAAAAAGAAAAATCGCTAGCCACAGGATCACAACTCCAAGGCGAATCGGCAGGTCGCGGTACTCGAACGCAGGGCTGACAGTAGGAAACAAAGGGAAGAATCCTACAAATCTGAATCCCGCTAAGAAAATGACAGAAAGAAAAATCGTTTCAGGAGAAGAAAAATCATATCAGGAGAAGAAAAAAGGTTTCGGGAGAAGAAAAATTGTAATCGTGCAAGAAAATACCAAAAAGAAGTAGAGTGAAGAAAATGCCAGAACTCCCTTTCAAAGGATCACAATGGATCTGAACTTTTAGCCTCTATGGATGGAGCTTGCGAGGAGCGTTTTAGTTTCAGTTTGACCGCATTGAGGTCACTTGAGAGGTATGTGGAGCCCTGGAATGCTGAATGAGGTATGTGAAGCCTTAGTTCGGTGTATGTATTTTCAAAATGCTTGCCGAGGTGTACAACAAGGTGCTTATGGCAACGTACAAGAAGCCGTGCATGTTCTATTGTAACAAATGTATTATAACAACAATAGAAAATTAAATGGAAAGTTATGGTATGGAGTAAGGGTTCTAGCATTGATAATGCAAAAATCATTGGGATTCGAGAGGGTTATAGCATTTTCCTAATGATTTTTGCATTATCAATACTAGAACCCTTACTCCATACCATAGCTTTCCATCTACATAAGCAATTATATCCCCTTTATCTTCTAAACAAGAAATAGAAAGTAATTTTTTCTTCAAACCTAGGACATATAGTATGTTGTTGAGATGTATGCTTCCTCCATCTTCCAACTGCAATGTGGTTGATCCAATTCCTTTGATTGCATAGTTCTTCTTGTCTCCAAGCTCGATTGAATGAGAAGATATTCCTTTTGATAAAATCTTTAGTTGTCCATGTTCGCCTGTCATATGTCTAGAAGCTCCATTGTCAATTACCCATAAGTTGTCGTCTTCAAAAGTACATGTAAGTGCTAAGAATAATTCTTTTTTCTTTGTAGAGGAGGTCTTGGTCATGTAATTCTTGATAGATAATAAGAGATCCCAAACTAATTTGATGCCTTGCTTCACTGTTATCATTATGGAGAATTGCTTCAATGAGAACTTCTTCAAGGATGTAGTGATCTTCATCATGCCCTTTTTCAACCTTAGCTCTAAAACCATGTTGAGAAATCAATAGGGCTATAGTTGAAGTGTTTTCTCTTAGACTTGATAATTGCTTGTGATGTTCTTTTACTTTTCTTGATTATTAGCTTCTTCTCTTATTATTATGTTGTTCTTATCATCAAACAATTACCAAAACATGAAGATCAATAGTACACAAGGACACAAGATGTAGGCTGCTAGCCAGGGCCAAAACCTCTCTTAGAGAAGAAAACCCACAAAAATATATTCTCTTCTTATAGATTCTTTAAATGATGAATTCCAAGACCTCGAGATGAAGACCAAGTCAAACCTTTTGGAGGATGTGTTTCTTCTTACCAAGTCAAACCAAGTCAATTCTCTTCTAATTGCAGAACTTTGACCCCCAGTTTCAAATTTTTGGCCCTCATTGCAAGTCTGAAATTTTTGGCCCCTGCAACAGCTGCAATTTTCGCATGTGTGGGAGAATTTATGGCTTCTAGTTTTCCTCCTTCCTTCGCTTGGGATGCTTCATTTTTTAAGACTTGTAGGTGACCAAATTGACTTCTCTTATACCAATTTCAACCCTTCCCTTGTAACTTGAAAACTTTGGCCTTCATGTTGTAGAAACCTTAGCCTTCCTTCACATGTGAGAGAGAGAGAGAGAGAGTGTTAAAATTAGAAAATTCAACTTCCTTCTTCCTTCTAGTCTTTCACTTGCCTTCTTCTTCTTGTTCTTTGCTTCCTTGATGAGTGAATGAGTGAGTGATCAAATGAGGTCAAATCGTCTCTTATATATAGCCCTTCAAGGAGTACAAACTACCCTAATTAGGCTGACTTCTCCACTGTTAGGCCGACTTTGTCTTGGAGGGGTAATTTGACACTTTTGACTCAAAAATAATTATTTTGACATGTTATAAGATGCCCAATGGGGTCTTTTACATATGGACATGACTCTTTGACTTCTTGAATCTATGACAAAACCTAGAAGCACTCAATTGGTGCTTCGACCTAAAATAAATTGACCTTGAGCATGAAACCCATGCTATAAATAATAATAATAATAATAATTTTCTTTTTGTTTACAATATACAAGAATCAAGAGTACATATGAAGATCGAACCTAGTTACATATTTTAACAAACCCTTCTAGAGTCTTCTTCATAATCAACATGTGGCTAGCCCCACATACATGAATAATGGAGGCTGACGTGACACCCACTAATACCATGGTGAGCAAACATAGTAGGTCAACTTATGGGAGGCATAAATTTTGCATACGAACTCTAATTGATGTGATTCTTGCACTGTTGAAAAGGTCTTTCAACATAGAATAACATTACAGGGTCCAACACTTTGGCAAGAGAGTTTTGGCAGGGAAAAAAAAAAAATCATTTAATGCCTCAAAATGGCTCCAAAAGGTTTCATACCTTAATTCTCCAAACTAAGAACCATTGTAAAAATGACCCTACAAGCAGATTCCACCAATTATTCCACTATGAAAGCATTGAGATAGATGAAAAATAATATAATGATCTAATCTAGATGAAGGGGAAGATGACAACCACATATAGAGCACATCCAAGAATAAGAGAAAGCCAATGAAAACAACCAAGGGATAAGGTAGAGCAAATAACTAGAGTTAGACCCAATGAGAGGATAAGGGCTTGGGAATATGTGAGACATAGAACAAATAGGGTTCTAGAAAGAGGGATTCTAGACTTTTCCTCCTAAAAACCATTTCTATCACCCAATAAGATTAATAGCTTCACCAAGCCAACCCTTGTCTCCTTGACAAAGAAAAGCTAAAGAACAATCCAGATAACAAAAAAAATGAAGAAAATTATTGATTCGAAGATGTCGAACTTGCCTCAAACCGCATGAATCAAGATCAAATCCACAAATTCTAGATCAAGAAGCCCATGTTTCTTGGATTTCTACCTAGATGCATCCCATACGAAAACTTTCATACCAGTTCCTCCATAATTGCAAACCCAAACATTACTTCACCCCCATTATTCACAAAACCACCACCTTGATTTACTATTCTAACCACGAAAGTCTTGTACCATCGCAATATTGTTCACATAGAGTCGAAAGGACTAGAGGGTGCCATTTATCATGACCTCTCCCATCCACATGGGAGAGGTCGTCTCTCCTTCGCATGACACTCGATTTGAGAACTTCGATCAATAACATAATCTCTACTATTGATTAAAGAATTGTAGAGAGAGTTTCAAACAACCCTTTTCCCTTATCCACTAGTTTCATCATTGTCATTGATTGGGGGTTATCAAAGATGTGTTGACCTTCCCTTCTCCATTAATCAATTACCTTGTCTCCACTATCCATTGTGGGATCATGGGATTGATGCAGTATAATTTTTCTTTTAATTCTTAAAGGGTCATCCATCATCAATAACCTATTTATGTAAGTAAAATAATTTTGAGGGAACAACCATTGACATAAGCACTTTTATTTAACTAAATTATCAATAAAAAAGTATCTAATTATTAATATCACCCAAAAATTCCCACTCAACCATAATTGTTTATTTATATCTAGTGAAAAATCTTACATAAATATAATATTAACATCTTTACCATAAACCATATCCTAATTAATAAATGCTACATTTAAAATATTATAAATTTAAGAAATCTAAACTAAAACTTTGTCATTAATATATATAATTTTACTTTAAAATCTCATCACTCTTAAATAAAAATAAAAAAAAATTCACTAATAAAAAAATTAAAAAAATCTAAAAATATTTATCCACAAAAAAAACTAAAATAAAATAAAAAGCAACATTTTATTAAATTATTTATTTTAAAAATAAAATTTCCTTTTATTATAATTAAATTATACATATTAAAATTTATACATATTAAATTAATTATGAGCTTCTTAATTTTTTATTTTATTTTTTTATTAATCTACTTATCATTTATAAAAATATATTTAAATAATTAAGACACAAACATCAACACCCTATCAAATTACATGATATGTTTTATTAACATTTATGCTAAATCCAAACAACATTAAAATGGTTTAATTTAAAGTAACATATAACTACTCCTTACATTAGAATTAAATTAAATTAATGTTAAGAATTTTTTTCGGTAGAAATTACATGGGAGAAAATTTTGCTGAAGTGTTTCAAACTAGCTAATGTGGTTCATTATCCAGACCAAATGAAGATGCAGATCATGACTCATGCTCATAAACTAGTCATTATATGATTTTTTTGGTCTTTATGTCGCCCTTTATTTAATGTTGTGCCATGATATACATCTTCATTTAATCTTGATAATAAACCACACTAATTGATTAGAAACAATTTCTACCAAATAACTCTTTTTAATATAATATAAATCACAAAAATTTAAATTCAATACACTATTATTATTTAAATGAATTTTTAATAAATATTTGATAAAATTAAACCTAATTCTAATTTAATTTTTAATAAATATTTGGTAAAATTAAACCTAATTCCTTCCCTCAGTGTCTCTCTCTCTTTCTTCTTTCCCTCATTCTGTCTCTTTCTGTCCTCATTCCGTGTCTCAATGGATTGGAAAGAGAACCAATTCTTTCGAATAAAATAAAATAAAGATAATGCCTTTTACAAGTGACAAGATCATTGAGGAAGATGACGCTTCCCATTTTCCTTTCTTATGTTTTAGCGGTGGCTTCCTGCCTTTTGGTTGGAGTGGGGTAGGTGTTTCTTTATAGGATTCTCATTCTCAAGAAAAGTCATATATAACATGTTAATTTAAAAAATAATATAATATATATATATTTAGGTATTATGTAATAATTTAAAACTATTTATTCTATTAAATAATATATGATTCAAATATGTAAATTTAAATAAAATATTTGATTAAAAACTAATGAAAATATATAATATGAATAATTGAATAATAAATTTTTATTTTATATTTATAAAATTTTAAATATTTAATTATTTATTAAATATATAATAATATTGGCTATTTAATTTATAGATGAAAATGATCTTTTCCACAATGTTTTTTTGGTTAATTTGAATCAAAATTTGACAGAGATTTTTAAAAACTTAAGTTTAAATTGTTTAATGCATAATTTGAGTGTTCTGGGCGTTTTTTTAGGGTGCTGAATCCATTTATGTATTCAAAAACATATTCTAAACAACAAAAATATTGAAATTGTATTGTCAAATTTTATGTATTCAAAAGCATATTCTAAACAACAAAAAATATTGAAATTGTATTGCCAAATTTTGGTGGATTCTGATAATAAAAAAATGCTATTTCATCTATAAGTTAGACTACGCCATTAATATTTATTAGAAATAAAATAACAATTTTATTATGCATTCTTTTTCAAAATTAAACCATAAATTAATTATTTTTAATTTAATATATAATTTAATAAATAAAAAATCACATATTTAGAAAATTGTCTTCACGATCCATCATCACATGAATGAATTAATTGTCAACGCGTATCGAACCAACTAATGTGGTTCATCATCAGAGATGAGAACATATTATCCAACAAGAAATTATAAAGAACAAAAAAAATGAAAAGTTGAAAAAATTTAGTCCAAGAAACCATTAAGAAATAATAATAATTAATATAAATACATAAATATAATTATTTATAAAAATGATACAAGTATTAGGATAAAATAAGGAAAAAGAATAATATTAAAATATTATAATATTAATTTAGAAATAAATTTTTTATGGGAAAACATGGAATGATATTAGGATTAAGGAAAATGGTATAAAACAAGGAAGTTGAGATAATAAAAATATAATTAAGTATTATATTAATTACAATATAAATAAATACTAAAGAGTTAGGGAGATAATCAAATAAAGGTTAAAAAATAAAATATAGTTTTAGAATGAAGAACAAAGAACCAACTAAAAAAATCTATTAACGCTTAGTGAAATATTTAAGGAAGAAATTAGATAAAAACGAGGGAAAAAGAAAAATAAATAAACAATAAATATTAATATAAAATAAATAAATAAAATTATAAAATATAAAATATACTAAATAAAAATTATAAATATAATAAATATGTAGACAAAATGAAGAAAAACATAAGATATTGATATTAATAAAAATAATATGTATAACTATAACTCTTAAAAATAATAATAATAATAATTTTACGACAAACAAACCATGACAATACAAGAAAAATATATAAAAAAAATGAAATGGGGAGGGGGACGGGACCAAGAATCGAAGGAAACTTAAGAAAAAGAGAATTTCAATGCAAGAACAATGATCCAATTTCCATTGATTTATCAGTCGTCATCTCTCAGCTCGCTTTTCGATCTTGATTGCCTCTCTGAACTTTCGGTGATGAAAATGAGAGATCCTAGCAAGGATAGAAGCATCCTCAATGCAAATGTGATGCTTTATTTTAACATAATGTTCAATAAGAGCCAAAGAGCGAGAGCTATTATATCTAGTGTCCACAACATGTTCTTGAATTCTACGCTTAATAGATCGACATGTCTCACCTAGATAAGGTTTCCCACAAGAACAAGGGATCATGTAAACCCCTTTAGTGTTATAAGCACCAATTCAGTGTTTAACAGATCTAAGGGAGGATCTTATAGTGTTAAGCGACTTAAAGGTTGTGGATATATTGTTCTTCTCAAGAATACGAACCAACTTGTTTGTTGTTCCTTGAATAAAAGGAAGATTAATAGTGGAAATATGATTATTACGATTAGTATTAGCTCTAGGTTCTCTTGTTGCTTTTTGGAAAGCCTTCATGCCTTGATGCTTACTATAACCATTGTTTTTGAAGACCTCTAAAATATGAGCTTTCTCTTCATCGATACAAATTCAGAAATCCTAAGGGCTCTAGTAGCAAGTGTGTTTAAGACATCAAATTTACGAGTTGGGTGATGATAGGAACTAGCATGAAGATATTATTCAGTATGAATTCTCTTGTGGAAAACTTGATGGGAGATAGAGCCATCCTCTTTCTTGGTGATGAGGACATCAAGAAAGAGAATGCTACCTTAACTTCAATCTCGATGGTGAATTTTATAAATTTGGATTGGCTATTAAGATGTTGCAAGAAGATTTCGAGCTTATCACGACCATGAGGCCAAATGATGAAAGTATCATCAACATACGTTAGGGCGGAAGGGAGCAGAAGCCAAGGCTTTAGTCTCAAAGTCCCCCTTTTTAAATGAACAAAGTCATTTAAAAAAAAAAAAAAAAAAAACATCAATAATTTTATGAAAGACTCATACAACACTAAATATTTTTCAGCCACAAATTTGTAGATATGATAATTATGGACTTTTACGATAAATGAAAGACACATATAATCATTAAAAATTAGACTAGGCAATACTTAATATTTATGATTGTATATATTTACATTTACATTATTATTTTTATATATGGGGTAATAATTTAATATGAGATATAATTATAATTGTATTCAAGATTTGTATCTTTTATACTCTATCATTATTCAAACTAAATAAAAATAACTTAATATCTAATTATACTCAAACTCAAACTTTATTCTTAAAACTAAAATAATATACTCAATTACATTATAATTATATCTCATATATAAAATACTTTTATATAAGCGGTTGCACTCGACCGACCCTCAACCCCTCGAAGCGCATTGGACCAACCCATTATTCAGGCCCACAATTGATTCCGCCAGGGATGAATAAAGTCGATTCAGTCGATCCCCTTCCGAATGCGGGCTCTACTTGCACATGTGCGGGATATATGGACCGCTACCTTCTCGGTGCTCAAACTTTCTCATATGAACTCCGTTTTAGGCGCGCAATAGCTTGTTGGAAAGGTCTCGACAAGAATCAACAGCTTCAAGGCTTAGGCAAGCCTAAGCTATCGCCATAGCTTCAAAAATGCCCCCAAAAGTTCACTAACAAATTGTATAAAAACTGGCGGGACGAGATTAACCAAGCTTCCACCTTAATTGATTATCTTACTGCCCACCACACAGAACCACCATCACTGGATAGAAAAGAAGGAAGGATACATTATATATAAAAGTATTTTATATATGAGATATAATTATAATGTAACTGAGTATAATATTTTAGTTTTATGAATAAATTTTGGGTTTGAGTATAATATTTTAGTTTTATGAATAAAGTTTGGAGTTCGAGTATAATTAATATATAAGTTATTTTTTATTTAGTTTGAATAATGATAGAGCGTAAAAGATACAAATCATGAATATGATAAACTCTTAAAAATATTTTTTTAATATTTTAAATATATTTTGAATATATTTAAAATTTTTGTTGTATTAATGTTTTTTTGTTTTCAAATATAATTAACAATTATATGTATATATATTTCTAAATTTTTTATCCATTTTTTTAGTTAAAAATTCCTATTAGTTTTTTAAAAGATTACATCATGATAAAATGACAAACAAACTGCACCTGTCCTCATTCTTATTAGATTTGTTGGCCAAATGACAATCAAAATGCACTCGTCCTCATTCCTATTGGATTTGTTGGCCAAAAAGTAATAGCGAAAACAAAAAGACAACATTAAGAAAAAACTAAATGATTTCATGTGGACAACCCACATTAGCCAGAAGAGTCTCAAAATGCAAAAACAACCAATCACCATCTCTAATCAGCATCATTACCCAGACCATGAGCATCCATCTCATTCCCAGACCGCTGAGGCTAATGAAAGGCCTAGTGTACATGTGTTTCCATATGCACTAACCTTCCTTTCAGACGGTCTTGCCTGTCCTAAATCCGCTTATGCTCACGTCGGAGAGAGACCAACCTGTCCATCGTATGCCACTACTTTATGTAAATCATTCATGAAGGCTATGAGCTTGTTGTGGTCATTGTGACGATCTCGAGCTAATTGCTCCACCATCAATATGACTTGACACAACTGAGCTTCGATAGAGTCAAATGGAGGGGGAAGGTCGACTCGACTTGGAGAATAAGCCTGTTGCTAGTCAACCTCCTCCCCAATATCCCACTAGTCCTTGAATACCTCGTTCCCTCCCCCTGAAGAACAACACCCCTACGCACGTGTCCCCTTTGGCGTTGCATTGCACCCCTATGCCCCCCCTCACCCCAAATTGACAGGGACTCACACCACATAGACCCCCAACTAAGAACTTCCTTGTGTGACTGACACTAAGATCGAGAGAGCAGAACTGCCAGTTGGTAATGAAACCACTCCAGCCCCAAGCATGACCCTTGCTACCACCTTACACATTGTGAACTATCGAGACCTACTGGCTCGCAACCCCTACAATGGGCGACTTGCCCAACCATTGCACAGAAGCCCCAGGGACAAAATACCCTTAGGCTGACTATCCAACTCTACAGGGTGCTTGCCACCGGTGACAACGAACATCAAGCCCACAATAGTGCCTAGGAAGGGACTAAAACTAGATAACACATAACACCATTCACGAAAACCTTTCAAATATTGACCATAAAAATGTACTTGCGAGAAAGTGAAGTGGGTTGGCCCAAGAACCAAGCTGATGACATTTCCCATTGTAGAAGCCACTTCACACTCAATCTGCACTAAATTATCCCTTACCACATCCACATCCAAACAAAACATCCCAGGGTCTTAAATAGCTACACTGTGAGTCACCACCAGAGCGATCATTACACCATATTGCCCCACACATAACAAAGCTTAACCATCTTCACCATACTACCCCGCACATAACAAAGCAAGCTAAAAATAAAAAATAACTTGAATGTGATCTAAACCAATCTTCACACCTGAAGAATTTGCTCCCAATATAGACTTATCTCTCATCCCCTAAAACTTGTAAATAAGCTCCGCAATCAAGCCAAAGCCTTAAGAGTCTCTCTAAAGCTTTTACCGAGGAACACCAAACATCGTTCCCAACACACATTGCTATCCTTTATTACATATAAAAAAATTGAGTTATAATCGATGTTGGGCCCTCCGATCGACCACTTACCATCCCAGTGGGGAATAAATTCTTTATTGTTAATTAACAACTAAATTAAAAATTAATTAATAATTTTCTATACAGTTAAAATACCTACAGAGTTTAAAAAAATATATATCTACAATGATAACATCAACGCTTAACCAGAATAAATTTTTTATATTTAATTAAACAACTAAATTAAAAATTAATTAATAATTTTCTATACAGTCAAAATACCTACAGAGTTTGAAAAAATATATATCTACAACGATAACATCAACGCTTAACTAAAATATAATGAACAGACAGTCAGTGATTTTAGTGCGGCACCCACCACAGGCATTTTAGTGCGACACCCACCACAGGCAATGGTAATGGTATGAGCGGATTGTTTTCGGAAATTGTGAAGTGAATAAAGCAGTGAGAATAGTAAGAGGAGTCAATGTCGTCCAGTCTATATTCAATTAGGTTGAGACTTGTAGTACTCTGCGTTTCTTACTAAAGAAGCAAGCAGGCAGAAGAGGCAGTTTCTCTGTAGATTTTGGGTTCTGTATCATATTTATCCAATACCCAACAAGCTTTGAGACCTTGGAATCCACGATGAAGAGGTCGGAAAAGATAATATGCTCAGTGGTGGGTTTCTTGGGGCTGGTGGCGGCTGCGTTGGCCTTTGCTGCAGAGGCCAAACATATCCGGGTGAGTAAGCCTTCTCTGCTCTTTCTTTATTTTCTTTGGAGTTATTTCAATGTTTTCATGGCACCGAGAGGCAATTGATCCGTGTTGGCTGCGAAATGGACGTGCGTTCTTCCTTTTATTAGTGGGTGTTTGTGAAACTTTTTATTCCTGTTTATCTATACAGAGCTTAATGGCAATTTTATTCGGTTTATGATTCCTGTTGTTTTCTTTGTTTTAATTTTAGTTTTCTATGTTATCCAAACATGTTAGCACATTCATGGTCTCAAAGTTATGTTGCCTCTCTGTTGTTCCTTTCAATTTACTTTATGGTGGGCTACAGTGTTGCCATTCATATTGTGATGCTGTTATCATACTGATGAACCTGTGTCCTTTATAACATAACCCAAGTGCTGGTATGCGCAGAATAATACAGATGGATTTGATATGTTAGGCTCCATCAGGGTCTTTGTCACCTTATACAAGGATCTCTGTTGTGGGTTTGCTTTTCTAATGGGCTTTAGACCTACAGTGAGCACTCATGGCTTGCATGTAGAAGAGTAAGGTTGCAATAGCCTCTGAAGATATACCCTGTCACAAGAAAAGCAGGAGTCGTTTGTCCCGTTCAGGGAATCTGGGCTGAAGAATTATGGTTTCTGAGTTTTTAACCCTCCATTGGTTGTGTTCAAGAAGTTTTGAACCGATTTCTTTGGAGTCTATAAATCTTTACAACTTAAGCATCCGGTTAATGCCCTTTGTTGGTTTCTCTGGGTAGGTTTCTTTTTCTTTTGATCTCTGTGTCTTGACTCCTGACAGCTGCCTTTGTGCCTCTTGCTACTCTGTTATTTAAACCTTTGTTCCATAGAAGTTTGTCTTCGATCCAGTGATAGTAGAATTTGATGGGTGTGCACCACCTAATGTGAAAGAAACTCGATACACATCTTTTCATTTGATAAACATATCTGTTTGAGAATGGTCACAGAACTCGTGTCGTATCAATTGCTTTGGGAAGAAACTGTGTAGCGTGCAGCAAACTGTTAGGATCACGAAACACTGACAGAAGTGGTGGTGTCTTAAGAAATCTTTGCTGGGATCCCACTGGTCACTGGGACAAATTAACATGGAGTCTTTCTGCCTTTAAATAGGATACATTGGAGATCAATACCATAAGCAAAACTATGGTTTCTCACAAAACTGGAGCCCAAAAACCTCTGATAACTTGACCACGACAAGTTTACCTGAACCACACAAACAAAAACGTCCAATTGAGTTTGTTACCAACATGCAACACAGTTTCTCTCCGAAGCAGTTGATACAACAAACGTATCTATGTTTATTTTAATCATGTTAGAATATAGTACTTAATTGATACTATTGATTGTTGAATTGAAAGGTGTTTATCTCTTTAGGTGTATTTCATAACTCTGGCCTTGCTGTTGCTTCCTCTAATTGCTACTTAGTTTCTTTCCACATTTAAATCAGAATTGATATGTATTTTTTGATAAACAATTTTGATATGCCCATGTGATAATCATTTCATTTAACAGGCTAACCAGGTCACACTCACGCCAGAGGACACGTGCATATATCCCAAAAGTGCTGCTCTGCAACTGGGAATAATTTCAGCGTTGGCTCTTTTGGTGGCTCAATTGATCGTAAACATTTCAGCTGGTTGCCTGTGTTGCGCACGTGGTCGTTCTTATGGTGCAAGCTCCAACAGGACAATTGCCATCATCTGCCTTGTTGTTTCTTGGTATTTAAGATATTCCTCACCGTTTTAATAGATTGCCATATCAAATTGTTCAGAAATGATTATATGTTTCAGAATTATTGTATTTAAAAGATTCGTTATTATCCTTGTGTGCTTGGAAGTCATGCCTATATGTTCTCTCATAGAGTTATTTGACCTTTTCTTGTGAAAATGTCTGTGTCTTCTCTTATACTATGACTCAGAAGTGTAAGATAGAGTGGAATGCAGAAATGAAGGATATGTATTCTCACGCAAACAGCTAGTACAACTTCCAAATGGCTAATGCTTAGCTTTGAGTTTATGATTCATTAATAGTCACCCTGGTCCCTTAGTTTTAACCTTTTTCTCTGTATTCATTATACTGCCCGTCTTTAACCCTGCACATTTAATGCTTCATGGTAAAAAATGAGTGGTTATAATTGAAATATCAACTTACTGATTAATTAACTTCACTTCTTGATGCTCTTTCTTCACGCTGGACCACTTTATTTTCTCATGGTAATCACAGATAATGTTTAGAATGTGTAATAGGATGTTTAGCGGCAACGTAGATTCCTTGATCTTAATTGTTGCTATTTGTTAGTTTGGGGTTGGGAGGTAATGTGCATGGGTTGATCCTTTTGACAAATCCTAAATTTCTTCTGGATCATTTAGTTTCTTCTCTTCGTATAATAGTGATTATATCAAAATGCATGTGTTAGCTCCATTATATTTGAATTGTGATAGGTTTTCCCGCATTCAAAAATTGGTCTGTAAGTGTCAGATTCTGAAATCCTGAGCTAAGGCAAATTGCTAGTATAACACTTATGTACTTTTTATTCAATGTTCCAAATGAAGTTTTTCAGACTGCTGCTGAAATCGTCCTCGGAATAAAATCATCAAGGGTCTAGAAAATGGAAAAAATGTGAAAATATTGGTAAACATTGACGAAGTTAAAAAAGGAAAAAAAAGAAAAGAAAAAAGTGGGTAAACAATAGCTTCCTTTGCAATGGGGATTTTTTTAATCATCAAGGGTCTAGAAAATGGAAAAAATGTGAAAATATTGGTAAACATTGATGAAGTTAAAAAAGGAAAAAAAGAAAGAAAAAAGTGAGTAAACAATAGCTTCCTTTGCAACGGGATTTTTTTTAATCATCAAGGGTCTAGAAAATGGAAAAAATGTGAAAATATTGGTAAACATTGAGGAAGTTAAAAAAAGGAAAAAGAAAAAGAAAAAGAAAAAAGAAAAAAGTGGGTAAACAATAGCTTTCCTTTGCAATGGGGATTTTTTTTCTTGCCAATATTACAACTACTGAATCACATGATTATTCCAATTCTTAAGAGGTCACCATATTTTACGAACTTCAACTGGAGAAACAGGTATGGAAATGTTGTGACTGAAGGAAATTCAGCAATGTTGCATAAAAGCTATAGCTTGATATTCACGGCTCAAAGACATCCTGCGGAAGAGTTTTCGGAGCAAGGCATAAGCAACATAAAGAAAATCAAGGCGTTGTGGGCATTCTGTATTTCCGATAATTGATCTTTCGTGAGCTACATTTCTTTATTTTCTGCCTTCAGCTTATCCTGGTAGAAGGTCTCGTGTGACTCAGGTCCTTTCTACATACCCCTCGTATTTGTACGTTGGGTTTGCTTGGAACTTTCTCCCCGCTGCTTATGGGAAGCGATCTTATTGTGTTGATATTTGCATGTCAACCATCTCAGCATTATATGTAGTCAGCTTTTAAGTCTATTTGAGCAGGTCGTTCTTGTTTAAGTGAATTGAGCATGTTGCCTACATGCATTGAAGCAACTAAGACAATATGTTACATTTAACATATATGTAGATAAGGATATCCTATCCTACTGATATATGAATCTGTTGGGGCCTCTGGGTTTGTGCTAATAGGATCCAATTTCCAAATAAATATATGTCCTGGAAGCAACCAATGCAGTATAAATTCACGTGGTGTTATCTCTCTGCTGAACTCTCTTGGTTCTGTAGATATAGCAAATGATGCATAGAGTTGTTTGTGGTGGGTGTACATGTTTTGGGGGAACATGCTACTACCTAAATAGTCTAATTCTATTATGTGGTAAGTACCCTGTTAGTCCTGGAACACTACAATTGTGTCTGTTTCTATTGCCTTTGCAATTGCAGGATTCCTTCTATTAGTAGCAGGATTCTTCACACTATGATTGGTTTAGGCACATGTGTAGATACTGTCAGGGTTATTTGCAGTCTTCTCTGTGCCTTGTTTTGGGCAATAGATGTTTTATGAGCTTCCACTTCTGTAGATTACAGCCCATAATCTTTACAATTGTTTACAATCATGCATATTCAACAAAATTTAATCTCATACTTTGATTTAAGAAAGAGCACAATATTGTTTGTCCTACGAGAAGAAGATAAAAATTCACAATGGAAATTAAAAGCAATACAAACCATGAAAGATTTAGACAAAGGACTGCATATTTTCTTCTCTTTTTATTGCCGACTGCAATATTTATGGAATTTATACTTCTCATACTTTGATTTAAGAAAGAGCACAATATTGTTTGTCCTACGAGAAGAAAATAAAAATTCACAATGGAAATTAAAAGCAATACAAACCATGAAAGATTTAGACAAAGGACTGCATATTTTCTTCTCTTTTTATTGCCGACTGCAATATTTATGGAATTTATACTTTTCCTTCTCTAACCAAATCTGCTGGTGTGCATCTCCAAAATCTTACATTTGGTTCTTGCGCATGTATTTGCCCATCTTTCAGGAAGATTATTGTTTTATCTCCTTTTTCCCTCCAGCCTCAGCCTACCCAATTTCTAACCTCCTGTCCAAGTATTATGAACCAACTGGAAAATCGCTCTTATTACTGAAAAATAAACATATAACTGAAAATATGAGCTGAAAATTGGAGAATCTACAGCTTAATTTAAAAACAGAATTTTGTGAACTGAAATTTGAAACTGGATTTCTAAACAATAATCTGAAAAATCATCCAACTGAGGGAACAATACAAAAAACTGGAAAATAAACCCATACAGTCACTTTCGATTCTTTCAGACAGTCACATGAGGTAAAGTAGCTCTCCTGAGTAAGTATGGGTGCCAACTCATATCTAAGTCTCTAAGGAATTAGTCTCTCATAGACTACGTATGGAACAGATTCTTGAATAGACTACTCATAACCTTGGTACTAGCTTTAAATATATTCTTCTCCCTCAAAGATTAGGCAAGATAGCAATATGATAAGAATAGAACAATTCTAAATATAGTCCTAGAGGGATAAGGATCAAAATAAGGTACAATAAAATTTGGAGAAGATAATACTAAATTAGAAAAAGATAAGGAAAGAGGATGGTAATGCTAATTTAGATAAGGTAAAGACATTTCTTTGGAGAAGATAAGAATGCTAAGTTTTTTTTTTGTTTTTTTTTTTCTACGTTAAGACTAACCTAAGTACCCACGGGGATTTGAACCGGTGACCTATCGCAAGGAGTGCCTTAACAGCGCACCCATTCACCGTCAATCCAAAGCCCCGTAGGCGATAAGAATGCTAAGTTAGGGAAGATTAGAATACTATTTTAAGAGGATAAAAACAGATCCTCAGCCATGGAACATCATGCTCAAGCATGTATTATTGGATGCATCTTCTGAGCTGGATTTAGTTTTTCTTTTGGCCCTTGTCGTATCACAACACAATGTTAGAAACTGTGTTGGCTATTACGATATTTCCTTTTTCATTAGTTTTGTGACTGCCTTTTATTTTCATTCCAGGTTGTGCTATCTACACCTCAAAACGTGTGGACCTCCAAAATATGGATCTCTGCCATGTAATATTTATGACTGCCAACCTCTGAAATTTCTGATATCAGGTTATTTAAAGGTAGTTTTGTAGGGCCTGAAGTTGTACGTCTAAGGCAAGATTTGATAGGTTGAAAAGACCATATTTTTAAATGGAAAAAACTAACATACAGAAAACTTATGTTAAAGCGAATCTAAACTTTTTGATACCATTTAAGCTCAATGGCATCAGCCATACTACTCCATGTACTCATTTAGCACACAATATATCACACAAACCTCTAAATATATTGCTTTAATATCAACACGAGGATGAGTGGTAAATACACTTACCAAATGTGAGATGATTGACTTGAGTTACCGCTTTGATAAGTGGCTGTAGGTAGGCAGTTTTGTATTTTCAGACCTGCAAAACTGTTGAAAAGCACAGAAAAAACAGCAAGCTAATATGCCCCTTAACGTCACCCACAAGTGTGAAATCACATAGGATCAAAGATTTGTGGTTGACTAAGCTTGGGTAGCAACTTGCAAGTAAACAAGAGTAAATATGGCCCAATACTTCATATCTGTGAGTAAATTTGAGTTTCCAACAATCTGGAAACTACTGATAGGAAACAGGGGTCAAATCCCTCCTGGTCAAAACCAGAAAAATATTCCGGCAAGAAAATTTACCTTATAATGGATAGAATATAGAATATGTTTATTTTCATTCCAGAAAAGCAAAAAATATGCTATATAGTTAAATCTGGAATAAAACGAAGGAGTTCTTGGTTAAAAATACTTACCTAGACAAGCCCCTTATATGGATTTTTTGCTGGATTTGTTGAATAATGGCTGTAACAAACTGTAGATCTGTGAAAACTCTTGCAATAGCCTCATGAAATACAAAATTTAACTGCAAAAAAACAGACGGTAAAATATCTTTGGGTATAAAATATATCTAATGTTGAAGCTTCAAAGATCTTTTAGCTAGTAAGATAAAAATTTTAGTATGAACTTAGGAAAATGAAAAGGAATATGTTTCTGTGTTTTTCATTTTTATAAAACAGAAAATAAAAAAGATTTTGATTTTTTTTAAATAGATGGCTGCTGTAGTGAGGCTTACCTTGCCCTTACTTTTCAAAATGCCAAATTGGAATCACAACCCTCTTTAAATCAGCTATGTGCCTTGAACTAGAGAATGGGTTTGGACTCTGGAGTCTATCGACTATCACGCTTGATCCTGGTCTGGAAGAATGGTATCGGCTTTGATGAAAGTGTGGTTGTAACAAACTGCAGATATGCAAAAAATATTGCAATATCGTTGTGAAATATAAAATTTAAGTGTAGAAAAACAGAGGGTAAAATATATTTGGGTATAAAAGAGATCTAATGTTGAAACTTCAAAGATCTAGTAGTTAGTAAGATAAAAAAATTTAGCATGAGATAGAAAAATGTATTTTGAATTTTTTTAAATAGATGGTTGTTGTAGTGAGGCTTCCCTTTTCATTAACTTCCAAAATGCCGGATTGTGATCACAATGCTTTTTAAATCAGCTTTGCACCTTGGACTAGAGAATGGGCTTGGAGTTTAGCGACTATTGCACCCAATCTAGTGTGGAAGTATGGCTGTAACAAACTACAGATCTGTAAAAACCCTTGCAATACCTTAAATCAGCTTTGCACCTTGAACTAGAGAATGGGCTTGGGGTTTAGCGACTATTGCACCCAATCTAGTGTGGAAGTATGGCTGTAACAAGCTACAGATCTGTGAAAACTCTTGCAATACCCTTGTGAAATATAAAATTTAACTGCAAAAAAATAGAGGGTATCCAAGCAAGAAAATAAAGTACAAATGTGCAAAAGGGGTCTGAAGTGCGCAAAAGGAGGTGCAGACTATTCTTGGGTTTTAAAGGTACGCAAGAGGAGTCTAAGGAGTTTTCTTGGAGTGTTAAATGGTGCTCTACGAAGGACTAAAGTCTATGATGCTTTGAAGTGCGTTGTTTTGGGGTTGTGATGTTATGAAGTGCATTAGTTTGTGATTATATTCTGGGCAATGATTTTATGAGGTTTGCTAGGGCATGAAGGCTAAATCTGACTAGGGTTTGAAGTTATGTCTGAGATATAAAGCAAGGCGAGGCAATGGAGCATGAAGGTTAAGGGTATGATGCTGCTGCGAAATGCATGAAGTATGAAGCATGTAGGTGAAGTCAGAAGTATTCTATGTATGAAGACCTTAGGTTGGTGCCTATAAAGGTTTTGCTAAGTTGATGTTTAGCTAAGGAGGTAGGTATCTCCAGTAGGTGGTCCCTACACAATATCTTGTTGAGTTGGTGCTCAAATAAAGAGATTGGTGTCTCCAATAGGTTGGTGCCTACAAGCTTTGTAATAATAGGTGGGTGCAAATAAACATTTATAAAGATAAGTTTTTGTGGTTTTCTCCCACTAGGATTTTGGCGTTAAACTATGTGTACTATGATTTGAGTTTACATGCATTTAATGTTTTGAAGTGAATGAAACATTGATGAATAATCATTTAAAAGAAAAGAAAAAAGGATCTTATATTGATTCACCCTGCCTCTCAGTATAAGCATAAGTTCAATAATTGGTATTAGAGCAGGTTCCTTTGAAAATAGTCTAACCGTTGGAAGGTAGATTTTGAGAGCACACATGGCCGGTCAAGATGGGTTCTCCACAAACAAAGGCCCATAAAAACTCCTCTAACAAATTTAGCTAGGAAGAAGGCTAGTGAACTTAATGCAAAAACCATGAATGCTATCTTGTGTGGTCTATTAGAGTCAAAATTTGTTAAGGTGATGCATTATGAATCAACAAAAGAAATGTAGGACAAATTTCGAAACATCTATGAAGGCGATGATAAGGTGAAGAAGGAAAAGTTCCAAACTCATAGAATATAGCTCGAGAGTTTGAAAATGAAGGAGCAAGGAAATGTTGCATCCTATTTCCTCCGTGTAGATGAAATTGTCTAGGCCATTAGAGGACTTGGTGAGAAGTTTGAAGAACCAATGATTGTGCAAAAGGTGCTAAGGTCACTACCCTTAAGATTTGATGCCAAGGTCTTCGCCATTAAAGAATGAAGGATCTGGAGAAACTGACAATGGATGAGTTGCATGGGATTCTTACTACATATGAAATGAGGTCAGAAAAAGAAAAGCCAACACAAAAGGAAGTAGCTTTTAAAGCATCAAAGAAGACAAAAGGACACAAATCCTATGATTGTTCCAGCCATGAATCAGATACTAAAAATGCACAATTTGTGAGAAAGCTAAAAAGAGGATCTGACAACTACAAAATAAGCTACCCTTCAAATGTTTTAATGGTGGTAGAGGACATTTTGTTACTAATATCCAGATGCGAAAAGGGAAGATAGTGATAATAAAGAACAACATCCCAATAAAAGCAAACCCTTGTAGACATGAAAAAGAAAAATATACTAAGAAGAAGAGCATTTACTCTAGAGAGAACAATAGCTCGTTTAAAGAAAGTGATGGATATAATTCTTATATTGACAAAAAAAAATCCTCTCTATACCCATGGATATGAAGTCCACTGACAAAGAAAATGATGAAAATCATAAAGAAAAATCAGATTCAGAAGAAGACATTGACGGGGAAGTAAATCTTGAAACGGAACTCCCTAGTGCCTTAGAAGAAATAGATAGGCTCAAGGGAAAAAATAATAAGCAGAACGAGCAATTGCAGATATATGAAAAGAAGGATCATGATCTTGATGAAACAAAAAAACAGTTATCATTCTGAATACTCAACTAGAAAAGACAAAAATGATAGAAGAAGTGGTGAGAAGCTAGCTGAAAGAAAAGGAAGAAAATTGCAAGAAGCTGGAATTTGAAATCGTTTCCTCAAGGAACTAGAGAAAACAACATAGAAGTTTGAAGTTTGGAAAGAGTGCTGACATCTTATATAATATTCTCAGTTTCCAAAGGCCACCATTCATCAAGATAGGTCTTGGCTATGACGAAAAACAAAAGACGCATGAGGGAGATGCAAGCACTAAGGTCACAAAGCCATTAGAAAAGGAAAATGAAGAAAATCCTAACAGCTTAAAAGTCTAAAGTCTACATTTTGAATAGAACACAAATTAGAGTGTTTTGGAAATTGGTAGCTTCGGTCAGTATTTTCAATGTAAAAATTGAAGGAGAAATTATGTATTTTTCAGCCATCCAAGTCAGCCTCAAATGGACAAGTCGGCCCCACCACTTGAAGGGGTTTGACCCTAAGGTCAAAACCCACCTCTTGGCTCACATATATATTGGCATTCGATTGACCTCATTTGGCATCACATCACACTCACTCATTTAACCAATCACAAGGAGATCTGTTCACATGAGCGAAGAAGAGGAAGAGGATTGATTGTTGCGTTGACCAACTTATTTGACCAATGTTGACTTGATTTGTCTCTCTCTTGTTTGACCGAGCTATTGGTTGGAGTTTGGAGGCTAAATATTCCTTGGTTTGTTGATTGTTCGTTGACTGAGGATTTGTCTTTGTTCTGGGCCGTTGACCGAAGTTTGACCGTAGGTCAAACTCTAAGATTTGATTGAACTTCTGTGGAAATTGTAAGATCAAATTTCAACCCTATAACTAACTACCTCAGGTTGAAACTCGACCCCTTGTTCAGACTTAGACTGTGAGTAGTTCATTGACTTCTATCTCCTTTGACTGGTTTTGACTTGGAAATTATTGAGGTAAGAGATTTGCATTTTGAGTAGAATATTCTGAACTACATTTTGATGAATTGAACTCTCTCTCATAAGGATAGATTATCGGGTTTTCCCCCTTGTGGGGTTTTGTCCTAAGAAATTTTGGTGTCTCTTGTTCCATTGTCTTATTGTGATCTCTATTGCGAAGTTTATGGTTGAAATTTTCAAGTATATCTGCTTAGTGATTGGAATGTTCTAAAGAAGTCATTGTATCATTGGAAGTAATCAATTTGAAAATTGCTCTAGTCTTGTTTGCTACTAGAAAATCAACAGAGTGAACAACAAGACACTTCATGAATTATGGAAAGGTACACAAGCTATAGTCTGTTGATGTTTTGGGTGGCATTGAGAGTATTCTCACATGTGGGGCAAGTGGGTTAAGTGGTGGGCCCTTGCACCCATAGACCCATGTTATTACCCATGGTATTTTGATAACCCATGGTGTTGCACCCTTTGGAAAAGTATTACGTTGAGTGATTTGTCTTTTGGTTTGGCAAGAGAGCAAAGAGAGCTTGTGAAGGGTTGAGAGGGTCGAGTGAGCCAGTAGGGTAGAGGATTAGGAGCAAGAGCCTCCTAAGGTTGAGTATGGGTCAACAACAAGGACACAACCTACAGATCTGGAGGAGTTAGATGTTCCTATAAGCTCTACCAGACCTTGGAGGGCCGAGAGAGCCTGTGGTGGTCGACAAGGGAGCATCTTGTGGAGGAGAAGGTTGAGTAGGCCACAGACCCCTTAAGGGTCGAGAGGGCTTGTGGAACGTGGCTTGGAAAGAGAGCTGAGAGGTCCGTGTAGGGCGAGCTGAGAGGACCAAGATGGACAAGTAAGGCCAAGAGCGCCAAAAGGGCCGAGGGGGCCAAGCAAGGCTAAGAGGGTCGAGAGGGACGAGTAGGGCTGAGAGGGATGAGCAGGATTGAGCAAAGCACAAAGACGTGCAAGGGCACGAGACATTGAGAGAGAGATTCTCTCAAGTAAGCAAGAAATTTGCATGAGTGATCTTGCAGGTTTGCTGTGAGTGAGATACTCAATTGTGCCAGGTTCAAGGAAAGAGCACGAAGCAACAAAGGGGATCCAGATCAGCGAGATTGAGGGCGAATCTAGGGCTTGATCCACTGGATTAAATCTAGGTAATTGTTGTATATGTAATTTCCTTGAGGGCCATTATCCTAGCAAGGTATCTCGAGCAGGGTTTGAGAAGAATTTAATGAAGAATTGTTGATTGAGCAAAACTCGTGTGTAATGTGTTTACTCTGCATGATCTAATTGCTAGTTTTATAAGTTCAGTTGTGCATAATTAGTTTTTGGTTAGTCACATAGGTGTGCTTCAGTTCATTAGCTATGTAAAGTTAATTTTAGTGTTACCAAAACTGGTGTGTGTGTGTGTGCAATGAGTTTAGTGTCCAAAAATTCTAACATGGTATCAGAGCATGGTCTCAGAGAAGGGTAGTTGGATCTGTGAGATTTGCAAAGCTGACAACTCTGAGGAGCTGTAGGAATTGTTACAGGTAGCAACTGTGTTTTGCAGACCCATGCCAAGAGAGTTGGCTAAGTATGGCAGATTACTTAAATAGGCCATGAAGGCCAAGATCAGTAGGCTTGGTGAGACATGGTGTATAAACCATTCGATATAGCAATTATTGAGCATGGGACATGGTGCGAAGTTTACAAGGGTTGCAACTTGGGTGTGCCGTGAGTTTGAGCAAGAGATCAAGGGCAAGAGCAGCCGTCGAGCAACAATCGTTGGGTGCATGTGACGACGATAGGTTTGCTAACACATGGGTATTGCAAACAACCGAGTTGGGAGCATCAACAAGGCTCAACCAGATTGTAATAGCAAAGAAGGAAGAGTGTAGATGGATTTGAGGGTGTTTCTGGGACGACAGATTGCCGGAGATTGCAGGGATTAATTACTGTTGAGAAGGAAGTCAATTTATTGGAGAGGCTGATTTGTCAGGGTAGAACTTGCTATAATAACAGAGGTTGTGTGAGGGGAAGACGTAGGGCCGAGTTGCTGGTGAATAGGTGGGCTGAAATTTTCTAGGCCAAATTTCTTCAAAGGTTGATTTCTTGTGTGCTAAAATTCCTAGGGTCGAATTCTTCTAGTGGGGCCGAGTTACAAGTTCCAGCCAATGCATATTTCCTTGGCTGTGATAGGAGGCTGTAGTGCAAATACAATGAGGATCGACAGGGCTACACACATTGTAGGAGAAAGCAATTAGACGTGTGGGTGCAGTAGTGCACAATCTGCAAAGAGGTTTGGTCAATATTATGACCAAGACTGCTGATAGGGTTGCATAGGAATGGCTTGTGGAAGCAATGTCGTAGAGCGGTGTGAAGGATTGTGCCGCGGGCAGAGTGCCACACTAGGCATGATCGAGTAATTGCAGGGTGCAGTGGGTAGCAAGGAGTCATTGGGCAAAGGATTTGTTGCGATAAACTATGAGTTTCAGTAAGGTTTAGTCGACAGAGTGTTGATGTTTTGGGTACCACTAGGAGTATTCTTGCATGTGGGGCAAGTGGGCTAAGGGATGGGGCTTTGCACCCATAGACCCATGGTATTACTCATAAGATTCTGACGACCCATGGTATTGCACCCTTTGGAAAAGTATAAGTACAGAGGTTAGTGATTCATCTTTTGGCTTGGCAAGAGAGTCGAGAGATCCTATGAAGGGCTGAGAGGGGCTGGAAGGGCCAAGAGGGTTGAGCAAGCCAACATGGGTAGAGGACCAGGAGTAAGAGCCTCCTAAGGTTGAGTATGAACCAACAACACCAACAACAGGGACACAACGTGTAGATCTGGAGGAGGAGCGAGATGTTAATTCGAACTCTACTAGGAGAAGGCCAAGTAGGCCTTAGACCTTGGAGGGTTGAGAGAGCTTTTGGTGGTCGACAAGAGAGCATCTTGTGGAGGAGAAGGCCGAGTAGGCCTCAAACCCCCCTTGAGGGCTTGCAGAATGTCGGAAGGGCTGAGAGGGTTGAGTAGGGTCGAGCAGGGCATAAAGACGTGTAGGGGCACGAGACATTGAGAGAGAGATTCTCTCAAGTAAGCAAGAGATCTGCACGAGTAATATTGCAGTTTTGTTGAGAGTGAGGTACTCAGATGTGTCGTGTTCGAGGAAAGAGCACGAAGCAACAAAGGAGAGCCAGATCAACTAGGTCGAGCATGGATCTAGGGCTTGATTCACTAGATTAGATCTAGAGAAATTGTTGTATATCTAATTTCCTCGAGAGCCATTATCCTAATAAGGGAGCTTGAGTAGGTTTTGAGATGAATTTAATGAACTGTTGATTGGGTAAAACTTGTGTGTAATATGTTTTCTGTGCATGATCTAATTGCTAGTTTTATAAGTTCTGCCGTGCATAATTTGTTTCTGGTTAGACACATCAATGTGATTTAGTTCATTAGCTGTGCAAAGTTAATTTGAGATTGTTACCAAATTTGGTATGTGGTGCACCAAATCTAGTTCCCAAAAATTCTAACATAGTCAAATACTTCAAACTATTTGAGAGCAAGTGCTATGTAAAGATAAATTGAGATAATTTAGGGAAGTTTGATTCTAGAAAAGATGATAGTATTTTTCTTGGCTATGCATCTGGAAGCAATGCCTACAAATGCTACAACAAAAGAACGCACAAGGTTGTAGAAAGTATTGATGTAAGAGTCGATGAAGCTATACATCAAAAAGAAAAGTGACAAACAAATGAAGATCTAGAGGAGACAATCTACAAAGAACAAGAAAAGGAAGAAGAAGAAGAGGAAGAAGAAAATAAAGAACAAGAAGAAATATAACGCCAATATCCAACACACCATTCAAATGTCTAATAGTATCATCTGGGAAATCAGATTTTTGATGATATAGATACAAGAGTTTAGACTAGAAGAGGATTGGTAAATACACCAAAACATGCAAACATTTCTTTGCTATCCAAAATAGAGCCCAAGAACTTTACACACGCTGTTGAAGATAAGCATTGGGTTAATGCTATGGAAGAAGAAGTGAATCCGATTCAAAAGAATGAGAAAATGAAGAAAAGCCTAAAATCTACATTTTGAATAGAGCACAAGTTAGAGTGAACAACAACAAGACACTTTATGAACTATGGAAAGGTAGACTAGCTATAGTCAAATACTTCAAAGTATTAGGAAGCGAGTGCTATATAAAGATAAATGACGATAATTTAGGCAAGCTTGATTCTAGAATAGATGAAGGTATTTTCTTGGCTATGCATTTGGAAGTAATGCCTACAAATGCTACAACAAAAGAATGCGCAAGGTTGTAGAAGTAGTGATGTAAGAGTGGATGAAGCAATACATCAAAAAGAAAAGTCACAAACAAATGAAGATCCAAAGGAGACAATCTACAAAGAACAATAAAAGGAAAAAGCCTTCAAATGTATTTCTAGCTATAAAATGCAGATTTAACCAAATCCTAACCCTAGTTTACTATAAAATGAAGAAAAATGGAAAATTTGAGTTGACCGACACACAATGACTAGTGCCTTCAATCAATTGGGCAATGGAAGCAATAGGATGAGGTCAAAAGACCGAGAACCTTGTACAGAGGAGGAGAGAGTTCTCTTCACCTTCAAACCCTAAGAAGTCTCTATTTTAGGAGATTTAAAGTCAAAGGATGCAATCTAGTTCCTTTGATGGATACTTGATGACAAATTTTGAATACAGGTGGGACTAGAAAGTGTTCATAATTGATATTGCAATTTTTAATATGGCATAAGATAAACCCTAATTTTGGTAATTAATGTAGAATGGAAGAAGAAAAATAACATTAAACTTACACCATTCAAGCAAGCATCACTTCATCAATCCATGGAAGTTTGTCCATGCAAAACATATTCCCCCCCCCCACCCCCCCAAGACAATTCGCATACCCTATTTAGCCATTGCATCCAAGTGAAAGAGAGAGAACTACTGTGCACTCTTTGCAAGAGAAAGAATTGAGTGTGTTTGACAATGATCCATGTAATTCGATTCCCTTCCATTTATAGTAGGGTAACCTAGTTGAATTACCTTCATTTACAATTTAAAGCCCTAAAACGTGACTTTTAAGTGTTCACAAGGCTAAAAGTTCACAAGCCGACATAGAGATAGCTTTTTGTAATGATACAACATAACAAATGACTCTTTTCTCTTCACTTGTGTGGGAAAAGTAACTCTCTAACATAACATCATCCTTATAATGTGAGCATCTCCATCAAGCAAGGTTCCAAGGAAGGCCCAAGAGTGCTTACCAATCCAAGACATCTCATCAATAGGAAAGGGTGCATCGTTAAGCCATAACTCCCCAAGCCATACGTAATCACTCTAGGGTTTCAAAGGGTGACATTGCAAATCTAGGGCTTGACATCATCATCAAGAAGGGGGTGTACTAGCCCTCCCAAAGCATCTCAAGTCATCATCATCCTTATCTGAGTTTTGGAACAAGGCAATGATCATTAAGAAGGTGTAAGGCTATTCTATGGGTGTCCTGGGTCCTCTAGGCTACATTATCAATCTTGGCAACATCTTGGCCTCTGCGTTTAGTGTTTTAGAATCTCGAGGTCAAGAAGGTGTCATACATCCATGCATGGGCCCCTCAATAGCTAATGTTCATCTCTATAGGGGAAATGTTGTTGCTGCAAGGTCATAAGTGCTCTCTTGATTGTGCTAGAACTCCTCTTTAAGGTGCTATAGAAGTGTCAAGCCATTCCTCAAGGGATATTGTAATGTTCCCATTTCCATTTCTCCTTGTGATGCATTCAGGATGGCCTTTTAGGGTTGGTGGTTGCTAGTTTACAGGAGTCAAATTTTGTCTACAGAGATCCCGGAGGGGTTTTGAGGTGTTTTGTGGGGTATAACGGGGATTGCTCGCTGTATTTCACCATCAGGGTCAGTGCTGCACAACTTATTCTTGGTTCCACAACATTCCGACAATTCTCGTAAAACAAGGTTATTATTGAGCCTAACTTAATTGAATATGCTTAAGGTGTCATTTTGGGAAGAATATTTGATGAAACACCTTAGTGTAATTACTAATAACTCATTGGAATTAGAACGAAGAGATCTACAAGATAGGATGGTGAAAAGTGATTTTCAGTGGCCTGAGAGATCAGAGAGGCAATTTACCATTTTCCTAGATTAAAGTCAGTGTAATAGTTCGTTGGAACCGAAATGAAGAGATCTACAAGATGGGATGGTGAAAAGTGATTTTTAGTGGCTTGAGAGATCGTAGAGGCAATTTTTACCATTTTCCTAGATTAAAAGTGACTTTAATTAGTCACTTAATTAAACGAAAAGGGGAAATGATTAATTGAGGAAAAAGGCCAAGTAACTCAAGTAAACTAAACTAAAGTCACTTAAGATAAGGATAAGAGGAGAAGCTTCTAGAGCGGGAAATAAAATAATGAAATAAAGGCTAGAAGGTTGGAGAGGGATCCATCAGACCTATAAAAGGAGGAGAAGCAGTTCATTTGGGACATCATGGATTTGTGTATTTATCTTTGGTGAGGGTTGGATAACTGAGTTCTCTGCTTTAGTAGCACTAGGATAGAAACCTGTGGGTGATTTGGTGAGAGTGGACAAAAACCCATCTCATCCCTAGGTGAATTCATTCATAATTCAAATGCGTATTTAGCAGTTCAGTTTATTTTGGAGGTTTGATTTAGTATTGTAGTAAATTTTTTGGTGGCCATCATTACAACGATTTTCTATCAAGGGCTTTGTGTGTAATTGCTTCGGTAAATAAATAAAGCTGCATTATTCTCTATTTCTTGTGTTATTTGTAGCACTTCTGGGTTTTATTGCAAATTTTACTTGTGTTGGTGCTAATGTGTAATTTTGATCGAGCTTCAAATAAATGAGATATTACAAATATCCAATGCATTCAGGAGAAACTACTCATGGCATATCTTCAAGATCAAGTGTGATCAACTTCATTAGGTAAAGAAACAATATAAGTATCATAGTGTACCATATCTAATACTAGGGGCAGGAATACTTCACACAAGCCTTGCCTTCAAGTGTCTTTCTAGCTGATGATTTGTAAGCAAGTTACCACATCCATGTTTAGGATGGCTATTTAATAGCCCTATTAGGTGTTTCCAACCCCAAGGGGAAGGACAATTCCTAGGAACTCACATCAATCCATAGGTGCATGTGATGAAGGTGGATATGGAATGGGAAAAACTTCAAGGAAGATGCCATTGCTTTGGTACTAGCTAAATGAGGTCCAACTTCTTGAGTGTAATGATGAGAAGAGGGGGCAATCATGGGGACCTAGTTATCTCTTTCCTTGACCTATTTTTTCCCCTTTGGTGCACCTTTTTCTTTAATGATTTTCTTTTTTCTTTTTTTGCATAACTTGGGTAACCAACATGCTTGATGCTTTGTAGTACCCCTTAAAGATGTAGTAGTTTATTGCTCATCGGGGTTGGGACATTCATAAATTGCTTTTATTTAGATAGAGCATGATATGGTTAGGAATTGGGTGATGGCTAATGAGGGTGGTGGAGCTCAGGTTAGAATTTTGCCCACACACTTAAATTGTCCAGACTATCTTTTTCATTTTACATTTTCTTTCATTTGTGGCTATATATGCTTTTATCTTTCTTTTAATAGTGTCAACCTTTTAAGGGAAAAGTTTCTTGGCCCTTACTGAAAGATGAGGATAAAGGGTGTTGGTTCGATGACAAATGATAATCAACCCAAAGAATGGAGGTGGATACAAGGGATTGTTGGAAAGTGATAAATATTGATTACCTTTGTGCATGTTATATCAATCAATGCCTCATATTTGTGCCCCTCTTGAACAGTGGAAATAATTGGCCTCAGCGATGGTCACACTGGACTAGGGACAAGAGATAATCTCCCCTAGGTGAAGCATGGGAACTAGGATACAATCAAGAGCGGTCAATTAGGCTCTCTGTAAAGGATAAGTGCCTCCCATCTGAGGTTGGGTATAGTGGCATAAGATGGATCCTTCTGAAAATTCCCACCTATAGCGGGTGACCACTTTCTTGATAAGAGCATGCCCTAGGGATTAGGAACACCAATGACAACTATTTTCATGAGCATAGCTATAACATGGTTAGCAGTCAGAGTGACCTTGACATGTTTAATCAAATTGTAGACTTGGATATATTTGGAGTCAAATCCACACACATTCATATATGGTCTAGTGATTTGCAACTCATAGTGATTCAGGCATTATATTTGTAGAGGCTCTAGAGTCAAGTATAAAATTCCATAGGATTAAATTATTTACCACTAATGAAATGTAGAAAAGTGCATGTCCCCCATTCTTTTGATCATAATACATATTTTGTAATATTACAAGAGGATCTTCAGGCTCTTTCTCAAGGTTGAGAATCTTCTTTATTTGAGCCATTTGGGGTTCAAGTTTTGTTAGTTCTAAGAAAGGGATAGGAACATTCACTTTAATTAATGCATTTCCCAAATCAGTATCTAAAGAAGCATCATTAACTTTTTGGGTTGGTGTGGTTTTGGGGTTTCTATTACTAAAGGATAAATATGCTCTGTTCCATCTCCTTGGTGGGGCACCATTTCCACTTGCCTCATGATTTTTTCTTTTTGTTTCTCCTAGGATAATGCACACCCTTGAATCCATCCCTAGCTTCAAGAACATTAACATGTTCATTTGGGTTTCGTACACGTCTTCTAATCATCTCATCATGTTGTTGAGAAGTAGGGAAAGTTTTATTTGGCAAAGCAGTTAAAGGATAGAAGTCATTTATCAAGTTCAAATGCTTTGAGCTTTCCTCCTCCCCAATCTCACTGTTGTGAGGTTACGTGGTTAAGGATCAAATTTTGAAGTAGAAGGATTTAGTTCGGCCTAGCCCTGAAATAGAGCCTCCTCCCCAACAAAGCATTTAAGTTGTAAATGAAGTGGCTCGTAATATATATGTGTGATACGCTAAAGTTAAATAAGTTGGAGTCGACTTGCGTCACTTTGCGCAACTTGTCACATGCTCAGGAGAGAGGTGGGGCGATAAAAAAAGATAGCTCAATTAAATTAATTGACCATCATTTATATTTTTCCTAAGTCTAGCTTGGGAAAACTGGTTAATTAATAACAATTAATTGAGAAAGGTGAGAATTCTCTAGAAACTTGCATGGATCGACTTGGAGATGATCTTAGCCATCGATTAAGTTTTAATCTTGGCCATTGGAGTCCCAATTGGAGATTATAAGAATAGGTCGATGGGTAGATGGAAAAACACACAAGAGAGAGAGCCAACAATGTGAGTTCCTTAGGCAATTCGAGCTAGCCAACAATAGAGTTTGAGCCAGAGAAGGGACGCAGAGTTAGAGAGGGGCAAAGACAGTGATCCAGAGGAAGTTTTCCAGTTCCGGAGAGGCAAAGAGAGAAGGCCGAATTTATTTCTCGAAGAGGCTACACTGGCCCTGCACCTGGAGGTGGATTTAGTTGCCAGAGGTCGGGAAGATTTCCAAAAGGCTAGGAGGATCATTTCTAGAGCAGCAGCAGGTAGGACGACTTGAGTAGCAGTAGTTTTGGCTGAGTTGTGATAGGCTACGTAGAGGTGACGTAGAAGCTTGCGCAAAGGGTTTGGACGACTTTCCTGGAGTTGTCAGTTTGTGCTGGATTGCTTGGAGAAGAGGGTAATTTCCCTCAGTTGATTTTGCCAGTCCTTCTTTTAGATTGGATAGCCAATTGGGCATCCATATTTATTGTCCTCAAAATTTCATTGTTGCATAATAATAAAAACCCTCAGCTGTTGCACTAGTTTTCCTGCATTGGGTTTTTCTGGGGACAATTGTCAAAAAATAATTGTGTCAAAATTTTTGTGTGTTCTAGCATTTCTCAGTTTCCAACATTTATTTTATTTGGTGAAGAAATTTCAGTGTGATTAATTCGATATTAATTAGAAAATTAATAAATTGTTACTGAGTTAGGATAATTAATTCCAGTTGCTGCATTTCAAAGAATTTTCACATGATATTAGAGCATATTTGGCAGATAGGAGGCTCAGGGACAAAATAAGGAAGATTTCGCTATTCAGAGGAAGCAACAGGATGAAATTTTCTGGGGTTGCGTAGTGCCTAGTCAGGCAGTGCAAATTGTTGGACAAGAGTCCGATTTTCCAGTTGTAGGTGGCAGGAAAGTTCGATTTGTCGACGGAAGCAGTTCCGACAAGATAGAGGGAGCAACAACTCAGTATTTTCACAGAGTAGATCTCTTGTCTGGGCACAAAGGGGTTGCAGTAGTTTGCTAGAGAAGATTAAGTGTTGGGTAGAAGAGAAAGTGCACACACAGAGGGAGTTCCTCAAAGGGTTTCTGGCTTCAAAAATCCAAAGTTTGTAGTTGCAACAGACAAATTTTCTCACTTCAGAAAGGAGTGTGAATAACAGTGCAAACAACTGAGCAAGTGAAAGAGGGAGATTTCTACCTTAGGTTGAGTTTTTGTAGAAATGGTCACAACTAGGCTTTAGAGATCAAGACAAATTCGATGGCACTTCCAACTGTATCATCTGGAAGGCTAGAATGTCCTTTCGCTTAGATGAGCATGGTCTAAAGACTTATGTAAAACCTATAGATTGGCAACAACTAGCGAATTTTAGAAAGGAAATGGCCAAGGCAAAGTGGATGGAGTTCGAGATCATAGTCTCTCACATAGCGACCAAGAACGTGGCCAAGGAGATGTGGAATGCTCTCGCTGGGTTATATTAGAATCCTTCCGAGTAGTGAAAGATGTTTTTGAAGGAAAAGCTGAGGAATGCTAGGATGTAGAAGGGTGAAGGCATTAACCCCTTTCTTACTAGACTTCTGGATATTCAGGATGAGCTTGTAGCTGTAGGAGAAACACCTCCACCTACAAAAATGGTGAGTTGGCCCTCAACAATGTCATCGAGGATTGGGAGAATTTCGTCCAAGGCATTCTGGGACGAGATATGTTGCCTAGGTGGGATCGGATGTGCACAGATCTCATAGGAAGAGATGAGGTGAGTTCTAGTAAAGAGCTCCAGTAGCGGCAGTAGTAGCAAAGGATTGAAGGGTGTGAAGAAGGAAGACAATGTGGCCTTACATCAAAGGGGAAAGCAAAAGTAGTGACAAGGCTCGCAGGGAGAGAAGAAAAAGAAGAAGGATCTATCTAAGATCAAGTGCTTCACGTGTGGCGAGTTTGGCCACTATAATACTCAGTGTCCTCAAAGGAAGAAGGACAAGAAAGAGAAGCAGGATCAGGCGGCAACATCCCATAGAGATAGACTAGGTATCCTCTAAACTAGAGGAACTTTTGCCATGCATGCAGCTATACCTCCAGGAGAGAGGTGGGGTGATATGGAGCTTTAGTCCTAGAGTTGCGCAAAGATTTATATAGGGTTCATCATCGGATGGTGTTTCCTCATGGATCATTACCTATGCTATAGGGGCCCATACTATTCAATAACAGGAGGATCAATGTTAGTTGGTGCAGTCAGTTCCGGAGTGACAGTTGTAGACTAGTTACAATCATATACTGAGGAGCGCAAAGCAGTGTTGATAGCAGTGTAGGAGGCATAGTGCAGAATCAACAACATAGATTCTCCAGTGGACTGAGTAGAGGCAAGTAGCAATCAAAGTCTCAGGAGACAGTTGCAGCACAAAGACAACTAATTCAATATTTTTGATGCTTCTTCTCTAGAAACTCACACAAATCGACTTGGAGATAATCTCAGCCATCGATTAAGTTTTAATCTTGGCCGTTGGAGTCCCAATTGGAGATTATAAGAAGAGCTCGATGGGTAGATGGAAAAACGCACAAGAGAGAGCCAACAATGTGATATCCTTGGGCAGTTCGAGCTAGCCAACAACAGAGTTCGAGCCAGAGAAGGGACGCAGAGCTAGAGAGGGGTAGATTTAGTGATCTAGAGGAAGTTTTCCACTTTTGAAGAGGCAAAGCGAGAAAATTGAATTTATTTCTTCCGGGGGCTATGCAGGGCGTGCGCAGAGCCTCAAAGAGATAGTTTGATTTAGCTGAGCTAGAGCTGGATTCAGTTGCCAGAGGCGGGGAAGATTTCCAGAAGGCCAAGAGGATCATTTCGAGAGCAACAACATGCAGGACGACTTGAGTAGCAATAGTTCCGGGCTAAGTGTGTGACAGGCTGCATAGAGGTGACGCAAAAGCCTGTGTAGAGGGTTTGGATGACTTGCTTGAAGTTGTCAGTTTGTTCTGGGATTGCTTGGAGAAGAGTGTAATTTCCCTCAATTGATTTTGCTAGTATTTCTCTAAGATTGGATAGCCAATTAGGCATCCATAATTATTGTACTCAAAATTTCACTGCTGCATAATAATAGAAACCCTCAGCTGCTACACCGGTTTTCCCAC
This sequence comes from Pinus taeda, assembly GCA_000404065.3. Classification (NCBI taxonomy): domain Eukaryota; kingdom Viridiplantae; phylum Streptophyta; class Pinopsida; order Pinales; family Pinaceae; genus Pinus; species Pinus taeda. The sequence continues at coordinate 39,475 of APFE030830829.1, forward strand.
ATTGGGTTTTTCTGGGGACAATTTTCCAAAAATAATTGCGTCAAATTTTTTGTGCGCTAGCATTTTTCAGTTTCCAACATTTTTATTCCGTAGTGTTTATTTTATTTGGTGAAGAAATTGCAGTGATTAATTTGATATTAATCAGAATATTAATAAATTGTTGATCAGTTAGGAGAATTAATTCTAGTTGCTGCATTTCAAGGAATTTTCACATTAAAGTGACCTTAAATATATTTTTGATGACATTCAACCTCAACTAGTTTGCATATGTAGAGGGCCCACCCCTGCGGGTCTCAATAATGATGTGGAGAAGCAGTTCTTCTTTGAATGTAAAGGTTGGGCTGACCTATTTTTGATATTGGTTAGTGCTTGAAAGGAGCTGACTTAAAGTGATTGGTGTGTCCACATTTCAAATGCTTAGCTCACTTGGTAACATGTGTTGTGGACTAGCATACTCACATGTACCCATTGTTGGGGGTGTTGTATGTGATTGGTGTGTCCACATTTCAAAAGCTTAGCTCACTTGGTAACATGTGTTGTGGACCAGCATACTCACATGTACCCATTGTTGGGGGTGTTGTATCATTTATGGATGGCCTTTCCACTCACCTTGGAGGACCCTTTTAGAGCATTGTTGGCTGATTTCATGGAGTGTCCACTTTTAGATGGTTGAGTATGGAACTTGGGAAGCTCTTGTACCCGCCTTGGAGGCTACTGTGGGGCATGGGTGCCTACATTAGAGGATGTTTAGAAGGCTTTGGGTATCAAATTGGAAGACTTGTGGAAGAAGTCATGTTGTTGAATGGCCTTTGGAGGATGGACGCTGCACCAAGGCACTCTCATCTCTTCATTTGTGGGATTTGGGTCATATTTGAGGGCTTGAGTCCCTGAATTTTGTACATGTGGCATTAGAAGCCCCATTTAGTATTATTTTAGATTAATTTAACTTGTAGAGAGGGCCTTTTGCCCCTCTTAGGCTAATTTAGGGGATTTTGGCTTAGAAAATTATTATTTTATTATGAGGGAAGTTTAGCACCTCCTCCATAAATAGAGGTGTACTTCCTCTCATTTTCTCATGGATTTTTGGTGGAGAAAACCACAGCAATCCGAAGTTTTTGTGATTTTTCCTTTTAAAAAAAAAATTGGCTATGGATATTTCAAGTTGAGTGAATTTTCTTGGATTAGATATGTATTGCATGGAATAATTTTCTTTGGATTAATGAAGTGACACTTAGATGAATAGTGCTATTTTATTGTGAACAGTACCTTCCATTTTGCTGTAGTTGTTGAATTAGGGTTTTTGAGCCTTCTTATTACATGCCACATCTCTTATGAACTCTATCTTCTTCATATGCAAAATTTGTCATCAAGTATCCATCAAGGAAACTAGATTGCATTCCTTGACCTTAAGTCTCCGGGTTTGGAAAGTCGCTTGGGTTAGATTGAGGAGTTATCCTTCTCTTTTTCCCATTCAATCCAAGATCTTCAACCATTGACTCAGTCCTTGTCTGACTCCATATGCCAAGAAATTCATTAATGATCCAAGGTTTTGATCCTTAATTCTCCACCGCTTTATACTTTTTGCAAATTAGTAAATTCAAAGTAGCATGCGTTTGGGAATCTGTTTGAGCATCTCCAGGGCCTATCTTGAGCCATCAGTCCTTTGACTTTGCAACTTCATATCACCTGGAGCCACACATTATTGAAGATTATTCTGGGGTGTCTATATAGAGGGATCCTTGGAGGGTAGTTAGCTTGGAAATCCTTGGGTTACTTCATCTTGAATACCTGCTGGGAAAGCCTCCCTTATGGGGATAACATCCTGCCCACAAAACAGTAGGGGAATTTGCTACTGAGATGACAGTGGTGGTGGATCCCATTGTTGCCAGGGATCTAGTGCAGTCTAGCACTAGGGTGATATGGTTTCATAAAAAGGCTGGTTTTTCCCTAGAACCAGGGGCTACCGGCTAAGAGTAAGATTATATTTTTTTCCACTGTTCAAAAAAAGTTGAAATAAACCTGTGACAGAAATTGATAAAATAATTTCCCGTCTAAATTTGGGTTACGCATTTTTCTACTGCCTCACTACTTGGTCAATACCTGTTGAATTTGCTGACATTGGCATTGTCTTTACAAGGCTGGGCTCCAAACCTTGTCTGATCTGAGAACACTGCAAGCATTGTAGCAATTTGTGACATTTGTCTTCTCTATGGGGGAGCTTTCCCTTCATGCTTGGAGATTGTTGGCTCTGGAAATCGTTGGAGGCAAACCTCTGGACCCTGTTTCTCATTGCATCTTTGTAGGAAACCAGAGGAGACACACTGCTTGAATACCCACTGAGCATTTCTGCATTCTAGATATTCTTCAAGGGCTGTGAAACATGTGGAGATGAGGGCATTGCCACTGGGGAGCAGAGGCAGGGCTCTTTGTCTCGCTGCCATGCTTGACCCTTTATTTAGCAATTGAGATTCAGGTTCATGAAGCTGCAAAGACTGAATGCTGTTTGCAGTCACAGTCATTAGACCAGTGGTTAATTTTCCATGCTGATCAGGTGAAACCTTAAATTCCAGTAGGAGCGGGATAACCCACTTTCTACCCATTCACCTGCAGCTGACTTGACTAAATCATGAAATATGGCTTTTCTCTAACTTCTTTATTTGTAGAGCTCTTCACAATTTGTTTTGTATTAATTTTTGTGTTAGTCAGACTCAGGGTTCTTTATCATGTGCCTATGTTCTAGTATAGCTTTCATGTGATTGTGGAAATGTTACTATAGGTAGAAGCATTACTACTTTAATGCTTCCTGCAAAACTTTTTTTCTTTTTTTTTTTGTTTGTATCTTTTTCTATCAACTTTCCTGTCTATTGTCTTTTGTGGGATTCACTGAGAGTCACGACAAACTTTGCTCTATACCCTTGCTAATATTGCTGGTCTTTGCTGAATAATTTGATAATTGTGAGATTTTATGTTTATCGTTCAAGCTTTACATATGTCTATTCAATATTGTTCAAGCTTTTCATAGCAGTATGCTTACTAAGCCCAGATTTTATAGGAGCTGTACTTGAGCTACATTCTCGATTACACCTTGGGATGACGATCATATTTTAATGTTGACTATTGATTTTTGAGTTGAATCAGGGTTCTTTGTCACGTGTCTATGTTCTAGCATGGCTTGTATATGATTGTGGAAATGTTACTATAGATAGAAGCATTACTGCTTTAATGCTTCCTGCAAATATTTGGTTTTTTTCTACCGACTTTACTGTCTGATGTCTTTGTGGGATTCACTGAGTCACTGCAAACTTTCCTCTGTACTTTTGCTAATATTGCTGGTCTTTTGAGAATAATTTGATAATTGTGGGATTTTATGTTTATTGTTCAAGCTTTACATAGTCTATTATTCAAGTGTTCATAGTAGTTTGCTTAGTAAGGCCAAAATTTATAGGAGCTTTACTTGAGCTACATTCTCGTTTACATCTTTCTTAGGAAGATGATCACATTTTAATGTTGGCATTTAATCTATTGATATGCCTTTTTCTATATTGATTTTTGAGTTTGTCGCTCTGGATTCTTTGTTATGTGCCTACGTTCTAGCGTAGCTTTTAGGTGATCGGGAAAATGTTACTATAGATAGAAGCATTACTGCTTTAATGCTTCCTGCAAGTATTTGCCTTTTCTCCACCGACTTTCCTGCTTATTGTATTTGTGGGATTTACTGCGAATAGTTACAAACTTTCCTTTGTAGCCTTACTAATATTGCTGGTATTTGCAGAATAACTTGATAATTGTGGGATTTAACGTAAATTGTTCAAGCTTTTCATAGCAGTAATGCTTAGTAATCCCAAACTTTATAGGAGCTGTGGTTTGAGCTACATTCTTGTTTACACCTTAGGATGATGATCATATTTTAATGTTGGAATTTAATCTATTGATATGCCTTTCTCCGTATTGATTCTTAAGTTGGTCCGACTCAGGGTTCTTTATTTTGTGCCTTTTGCCCTAGCATGGCTTTTATGTTATTGTGGAAATGTTAATATAGATAGAAACATCACTGCTCTAATGCTTCCTGCCAATATTTGCATTTTTTCTACGGACTTTCCTGCCTATTGTCTTTATGGGATTCACTGCGAGTAGTGACAGACTTTTCTCTGCCTCGCTAATGTTGCCGGTCCTTGCGATTTTAATAATTTATGTTTATTATTCAAGCTTTACATAGTCTATTGTTCAAGCTTTTCATAACAGTATGCTTAGTAACCCCAAACTTTATAGGAACTGTACTTCATCTACATTCTTGTTTACAACTTAGGATGATAATTATATTTCATTGTTGGCACATTTTAGCTGTAGCTATTTGTCAGAGGATTCAAACATTGTGTGTATGAAAAGCAGGTTGCAGTACAGATGGAGTTTACATTTCCTTACACGCTATTATAATGTTTATGTAGTTCATATTTTGTTGATCTTATATGATTCCTCAAGGTTTCTAGGTGGAGAAATCCAAGTGTCGTTGTCCAATTTAAGGCCAGTCCATTCATTTTGATTGACGTATTTGCAACCATTTTAATGTCACTGACTCCTAAATATGCAATGTCACTGCATGCAAAATGTAAAGATAATCTTGACTATTTGTCATGTTACAGGATTACTTTCGGAATTGCCTTTGTCTTACTGATGGCTGGAGCTGCTCTTAATGACCAACATTATGCAAACATGAGGAACTTTGATAATTATTGTTATGTTGTGAAGTCCGGTGTTTTTGCAGGAGGAGCAGTACTGGCCTTAGCCACTGTGACTCTTGGCATATTCTACTATATCACAGCATCTGCAGTGAAGAAATCGGCTGAATGGGGACCCCAGAATCAGAATATTGCTATGGCACAACCACAGTATGGGCAGTCCAGTCTCCAACCTGTTTTTGTACCTGAAAATGTAAATGCACAGTACAGTGAGTATCCTCAATATCCTTATGGATCACAACAGCCTCCACATGCAGGACATACGCAGAGAGCCCCTTGGAAATAGGAAATGGTGCTCTGTAATTATAGCTTTTGAACTGGATAATGCAAGTCTGTGGTGGCTACTCATGCATGTTGCATCTGTCATAAGTTCTTTTTTTCTTCGTTTCTGATCAGCTCAGGCCAGTATCATTTGGTGTATGTACTTCACTGTATCTTTTTTATAACTGTTTACTGTGAAGAAAAGGAATGATATTCAAGTTTCTAGGCATGCATATCGATAAGTTGTTGGATTCCTTGGTTCATTTTGGATATTCAGTGCTATTGTGTTTCATTTCCAAAGAGGTGTTCGATGAAGTTAACATTCTAAAATAATACTGGAATATGGCACTCCATGAATGATTCGATGCCAGTCAGAGTGGTCCACTGTCAGAGTTCATTTCAGTCTAATTGGTCCACACAAAGTATTCATTCCAGTCTACTTGTTCCATTCTCAGAGTTCATTCTTGTTGGCTAGAAGATGAAGTTGATAATTATTTTTAATGGTATTAAGCCATTTTGTGCTATTCCATTTATAACCGAATTCACCCGCTCTTATGGATATCAAGTTTTTCTTTCACATTTTCAAAAATTTGATGCTGGTTGCAGAATGTTGTTGCAGACATTGAGTGTGAAACCTCTGTTGTTTGTCTTTCACACACTTGCCATCATATTTTGTGGGATCTAAAACACATCTATGCATTCTTTTGAAGGTGAATTAAGTATATTTTGCATGGTAGGCTTCCACATCTAAAGCTTGGTGGTCACGGGGAGTCCTATATTGCTTGGTACATATCATTCATAATATTGTTTTTTAGATGTCATATTTACATCTTGCCTAGATGCTTGGATGGACCACGCCTAGTGGTCGGTATTGGCGGGCAAGCAACAATGAGGACATAGGTGCCCAATAAGAATGGAGTTATGTTTGAGCTGTGACCTTCACCAATATGAAGGAAAAGGATAAAGAAAATAGGTAAAAATCAACATGCCTAACTTGTGTATGGAATTATGTTTGAGCCGTGGCCTTCACCATCATGAAAAGGAAAATATGCAAAATCAAGATGTTTAACTTGTGTGTTGTTTACAAATCAAGAATTCTTGCTATGAGAGGTTTTGTAGACATACCATTTTTTTGGGAGTTTGTGCAACCATGAATAGTTAGATAAAATGTTTAGTTAGGGGAGATGATCTATCATCAACAAAATCAAAGAACCCAAGGGTTTAGATTGCTCATTTTTCCGAACTACATTATATCATATCAACTTACAAAATGTAAGGATTTAAACCAAACACTTTCAAGAAATTAGTTTGAAAAATTGTTCATTGTTGAATGGACATTTCCATTTGAAATAAAAAGTGGTTTGGATTATTGTTATCATAACCATACCCTTATTGAATAGATATTTCCATTTGCAATAAAAAGGAGTTTGGATTATTGTTATCAGAACCAGACTGATCATCAAACTAGTGGATTCCAAAAATGTGAACCATACCAAAACCGAAAAAAATACAGATAAAAAACTGATTCATTTAAAAATATATAAAATATCAAAATTTTGGAAAAAAACATATATTATATGTTGAGGCTCTAAATGGTACGGAAAGTCCAAAACCATAGTACTAATGAGTAACTGTAGTGACAGTCCACCCGTTAGACCCTAGACTCTACCGTCTGATCATATAGTCCTCCCTTTAGACTCTAGATTCCACGATCTGATCATATGGTATTGATCTTTGGTCATGGGTGTAATGAGTGCTGAATTCCTCTTTCATGATCCTAGTGAAAATGTACTTTTCAATCAAGCCATGGATATGCTAGGATCATGATAAAGATGTTCAACAATCAATCAGTGCAATCAACATCAAGGTATACAAGGTTTAGTGTTCTTAATTAAATACTAGTTCCATATTCTCATACATGATAGAATCCAGTGAAAATAGTGCAATCCTACCAATCTTAAAATCTTGAAAAAGTTGTAAATTTTGATGGAATCTAAGATTCTACTTTCTCCTAATGTAAGTCCAATGATGTTGGAACCACTTTCAAACTCCTTGAGACAATTAATGGCAATGTTAAATATTTAAGGATATGAAAGAAAAGATAAGGGAAATTCCAACTTTCACAAGGAAATATAAGGAAAAAAAAAGATAAGGGAATGTTAACTTTTATAATGATAAATAAGGAAAATGTCAATTTGTATTTCAAGAATTTAACATCACCATTAATTATTAGGGTTGAGTTTTGTAGGGCCTTAGGGTTAAATGTTTTGTTTTCCTTGTAAATTTTGTGTATTTATTTTTATAATAAAAAATTAAGATTTGATGATCTATGGCCGTGTTGAATGGTATTGTATTGAATTGATTGGTTTGGTGCTTTAAGCTTGGTTTCATATTAAACTAGTTGGGTGAAGTACAAAAATGGCCTTAACTTGTGTGAAACACCAAACTTGATTGATATGGAGTCGAAATTGATTGGATTAGTCAGTGTTGCTTGGTTCAAGAAGACATTGACCATAATCAGTTTGAAACATTGAATCGAATTGGTACAACAACAAAACTTGTCAGCGTGGTTGATGCTGTTGATTCCAACCTATTTTCAATAACATTGGTTTGGATATCCCTACTAGAAAAGTGTTAACTGTTTTGCATATCCATAAGTGTTTTATTGGAAAAAGTTACATTATGTTTTTAGTGACTCCTACATGATGACGAGAACGGGGAAACCTCTAATTACACTATGTTTTGAGCAACTCCTAAAGAAGAAAGAAGTCTGCTTTGAGAGTGTTGGTATTGTCAAGCTTTGTTTATTGGAAAAAAGTTGCATTATGTTTTTAGTGACTCCTACTTGAAGAGAAAGAGGAAATTGTAGAAAACCTTGTAGATTCACAAGCTCATGCAATGAAAGCACAAGACAAGAATCTACTTCTACTTTCAACCAACAAAAACTAATAGATTGATGAAAACAATATGAACAAGAAGATAAATCAATGGCACATTACACAAGATGTATATGGGGAAAACCACTGCTCAAAACCCCGCTATCTGTATTGCATATATCAGAAATATGAATGAAAATACAAAACTTGTTCTCACTCAAACAATTCCCCACTAGTATGCTCAACTCTCTTAGCTCACAAACTAGCTCTTGGGACTCAGCCAATTCTGCAGCGCTCCAAGCCCCTAATCTGGTGTAATTCCTAGGATGAATAACCTGTATTTAAAGGGAATTCATGCTTTCAAAATTACACAATCCAAACATAGGATCAATCTCTGATGCATGCATGATATTTACACTCGAGTAAATAATACAACTGATAGTGCACTGTCCCTGCACTCTAGTCTCAACTGGGTCTTTTTCAAAATCAACATGCATGCGTTTCTCATGAGGGAATTTTCAGTTAACTAGAATGACACTTGTGGATGCACTAGTGCACTAATTGACTGTTAACTCTCTGTTAGTTCTTCAAACAATTTGGAACTAATTTAACCGAACTTAACTCAGTAAACTTAGTGATCTAATTTCCAATTCAATTTAAATTCATACTGGACCCCTACAATTTAGGGAGAACATATACATAACTTCAGAAAGATTTTCAACTCGAAATTCCTAAGCTAATTAAACTTAATTAACTATTTACAAGTTGTTATAAGAATAGAATTCAATTTTAATTCTTAGTTTAATTCAAGGATAAATTAAACTGGAATTTCTTCTTGTTATTTCTCAACAAAAACCTCTAGTTAGACTATGTTAATAAGGTTACATTATGTTTTTAGTGACTCCTAGTTGACGAGAGAGTAAGCCTCTAGTTAGACTATGTGTTGAGTGACTCCTAGAGAAGAAATAAGTCTCCTTAGAGAGAAGAGGAGCGTTGGTATTTGTCAACCTTAAATTGATAATTAATTTTTAGGAAAAAACTAAATTAAGACAATATTGAAGCAGCGAGACAACATTAAATTTACGCGGTAAAACCTAGAATGTATTAGGAAAATATCCATATTGGAAGGTGTGGTATTTTATTGCTTAAGAAGGAAATTAGGCTTACAACCATTTCAATCCATATCTCGGGAAACACAAATATATCTATCTTGGCACCATTCCACCAGTTTTGTAAATAAGTGCCATTATACACACCACCAAAAATTTTCATGAAGTAAAATTTTGGTCTTTAAAATATATTAATTTTAACTTATTAATGGTTGTTATGAATCCTAACAATCTCCATCTTGACAACAATTTCCATGAAACCTTGTCCAAGTCCATTTATCTCCTTTTTTTGTAAGCTAGGAGAAGCTAAACATCGTTGTAGTTTCCTTGACATCATTGGTGTTGTAAGCATATCTACACAATTTTCTTGAGTGTGGACCTTCTTAAGACCTATTCCACCTCCATCAATAATCTTGTTTTGCAAAATGTACTTATATCGATATGCTTAGTCATATTATGATAACTTGGATTTGTAACCATATGGATTACACTTTGAATATCACAAAATATAGTTACTCTCTTGGATTCTTCCAACCTCACCCAGAAGACCATCCAAATTTCCTCTTCATAAACTTGTGAAACAACGATATATTCTATCTCAATTATGGATAAAGAAACTATTTTTTGAAGCTTTGACATCCAACTAATAAATCTTCCTGCATGAGTGTAGACATAACCTTAAGCGGATTTCCTCCTATCCAAATCACCTTCAAAAATCTCAATCAACATAAGTACAAACATAATTGTTACAATTGTTAAAGGTGATTCAATAATTAGTTGTGACTTTAAGATATTGAAGCACCCATTTCACTACATTTCAATGCTCTCTTCCTAGATTTGCCATGTATCTATTGACAACAACCATTACATTTAAAATATTTGTTCTGATACATATACCATTGCATACATCAAACTTTCTACTTTCACATACTTAGATTGTGAAAACTTGACCTTACCATTTTTTGTGTTTTTGTGTATTTTTATGCCCAAGATTTGTTTTGCTACTCTTAGATCTTTCATAACAAAGGTCCTAACCATCTTGAGCTTATTAATCTCATCCATGCTTTTTATTGTAGCAAGCATATTGTCAACATATAACACCAAGATAATAAATATAGTATTCAAACATTTGAAATCAACACAATGGTCATACTGCTAGTCTAATCTTGGTTCATCATGAAAGAATCAAACTTTTTGTATCATTCATTGGAAAATTGTTTTAAGTTCTACGATGACTTTTTGAGTTTACAAACTAACTTTATATTGTGATGTTGAACAAATCCTTTTGGATGTTCCATGCATATCTCCTCATCCAAACCTCAATGTAAAAATGTTGTTTCAACATTAATTGCTCAAACTCTAAATCAAGTTAAGCGACTAGTGCCAATACAATACAAATAGAAACAAGATTAACAACCGGTGACAAGATCTCATGGAATACCTTCTCTCTGACAGTACCCCTTTGCAACCAATCTAGCTTTGTCTTTCAACTTTATCATCAATGTCTTTCTTTAATTTGTAGACCTACTTCAACCTAACTTCTCTATCTTTAGGAAGTTCTACTAGGTCCTAAGTTTTGTCTTTTTTCAACGCATCCATCTTTTTTTCATTGTCATCTTCCATTTAACATTATAAATATCATCTATTGCTTACTAACAACAAGAAGGTTCTCCATTGTCAGTGATCAGAGAAATAGATGAAACAAAATCAATATACCTTTTAGGAGATTTTTTTCCCATGTAGGTCTTGGTGTTCTTTGTGGAAATTCCACATTTTCTTGAATATCTTCGGCTTCCACAGATTCTTTATCCTCAAAAGTTTCTTCCTGCTCCCTAGCTTTTGTGGATGGTTGAGTTTCTAGTTGAATTTCTTGATTTAGTGGCACTTATTCCTACTACAAGTCAACTTTTACAATATTTGATTTATTTAAGGGGGATTCATCAAACACAACATCTCTTCTAATGATGATTTTGTGTGCAATAGGATCCCACAATTTATATCCTTTAGCTACATCATCGTAACCAACAAATACATATTTTTTGATTTTGGGTCCAACTTAGAATGTTGTTTTTTAGGAGTAACAACACAAGCTTCACAACCAATTTTTTTTTTGAATTTGAATAATCGTGAGGATGGCCTACCCATACCTCTTTATGAATTTTACAATCTATTGCAACTGATGGTTATTGATTTACAAGACAACAAACAATAGCTGCTGCTTCTAACCATAATTCTTGTTGAAAATTGGCATTGTTGAGCATGCTTCTTACTCTTTCTAGAAGAGAATGCTCACACCATTTTGCTAAGGAGTATATATAGTGATTAAATTTGGGTTTCCTGATCCCAATTTTTTTGCAATCTTCTGAACAAAGATGTGAACTTGCCTCTATTATCTGTTACTTAAAATTAGATTGTCCTACCAATGTTCTTTTCTACCATAATTGTAAATTGTTTAAATGTATTAAACATGTCACTTTTCTCTTAAAGACATAGACCCACACTTTTTTAGAGAAGTCATCTATAAATGTTACAAAATATGATGGTCCTTTGAAAGAAACTATAGGGGACGGTCCCCAAACATCTGAATGGATATAATCAGGATTATCTTTACTAATAGGACTACCTAATTTAAACTTTCGTTTACAGTACTTTCCAAATATATATTGTTTGCATAAATTCAAATTCAAAGATTCTAAATTTCGAAGTAATTTTCCATTTATTAGTACTTGTAGCCTTTTCTTGCTCATATGACCCAATCACTGATGCCATAAATGAGTAGATTCATTCGACTCCTCAGATACCATTATTGCTTCACTGGTTTGAGTACTTGCTTCCAACTTTTAAATTTTCCTTGTCTTTGTAGCCTTCATAATCACTAAAGCACCCTTGGACACCTTCAATGATCCACCTTAATTAGTAAATTTGTAACCTCTAGAATCCAAAACTCCCAAAGAAATTAAATTCTTCTTTTCTTTAGGCACATGTCTAACCCGTTATCGCTCTAGTAATTCCTTTGAAGTAATAAAAAGGAAAAACCAAAGGTAACCACTATCCACTTTTGGAGATCAGGGCCTAGCCTTCCTGATGCTCAGAGAGGGCTCTCTCTTTAAGGTTTAACTTTGTTTTAGTTAAGATGTTTTAGGCTAGCTATGATTGTTCAAGGGGTTTTGATTTGTTTGAGATTGGGTGGTGGGATCTCTTAAACATATGGATAAATTGATGTCTTTCAGAGCATTGGGCTATGGAGTCAACTGATAAGGAAGCAAGGCTAGATAAACTCACTAAAGGGGATGTTCCAAGGGCAAGAGTGTATTTCAGATATTTAATACAGAGGGGTGAAAGAGTTTCACTCAGTGTGAGAGAGCTGTTAAGGGTTCTCAAACCCAGATAATGAATGAGGAAGGCAGGGGTAATCGAAATCAAAGGGTAGTTAAGGATCCTTTAACCTGGACTATTTATGAAATCAATTTAAACTAAAGAGCAACTAAAAATTCTTTAATTTAAATATCAGAAGAAAACATTCAAATGCTTAACTGTTAAAACAAAGTGTGATTTAAACAAGTTCTGAAATATCATTTCTAGATTGAAACACATATAAGATTATGAATAGCTTTGAGAAATTGACAAAGGCACATGAAAAAACTTTTCTGACATTCGCTCAACACATGAATCCTTGGAACAGTTTGATCTTTATTAATCAATCCAACTTGCTGGTTCATCAACTGATACAATAACCTTCTGGTTCTTCTTGATCAAAAAGTCTATAGAAATGTCTAATAGAATCTACTCTACATACTTCGAATTGTGAAGTGTTTATACAAAAAATTATTACAAAATATCTCAAACTAATTTTGGATTTAATCTAGGAAATAAAAATATCTTCTTGCAAGAAGATAGAGACACCTATTGAACTGCTTCATGATGTCCCTTTTATTTTGGTACTGCTGGCTTTTATGATTTGATTTTTAGCCCTTTATGCTGCTTTGTTGTTTGATCTTTTACGCTGGAAGCTTCATTTACTTTTGGCTTTCATATGATTCACTTTGACACTGATACACTTTAACTCTGTGGATCTGTCTTCATCTTTTTACCTGTCTATTTTACTTTTACTGTACATTAACTTTTTTACTGCATATTTTTCACAGTAAATCAGTGAATTTCTCCCATGTTTCAGCATCAGGTAATTGGATCTTTAGCATCCTTCTATATATTTCATCTGCCTCGGTGTACTTGGCAAAAGTAGGTTTATTGATAAACAAATGTTTTACCTCATGCTGGACATAAAACAAGTTTTCAAATGTTTGGTAAAGTACTTTTCCTGTTAGCAATGCCTTGATTGATGATGTACTGACCTGTTCTTTTTCTAGCTCTCTGATTTTACTGTTGTAATCCCACTGTGGCATGAGCTTGTCATTTATCACCAAGGGACTGGGTAACCCTTTCTCTCTCAAAATTTGAAACTTAGCCATAAATCTGTTAACGACTACCTGCATACTCTGACACTTGTCCTCCAAGTTTAGCATTAAGTTTCTTTTGGAGAGGACCTTTCTATTGACATAGATTGTCATTGATGTCAATATGGCAATATTTGAGGAGCCATATAGAGGAAGCAAACTGAGCCATCAGAGCAATGGAGGAAGCAAACAGAGCTATTAGAGCCATTGGAGGAAGCAAACAGAGCTATCGGGAGCTATCAGAGCAAAGAATGGCAAAGAATACACTATCGAGAGCTATCGGGAGCAATATAGTGTATATGCATGCAAATACACTATTGGAGGTGCAAGCACATATATATAGGCCAAATACACCATCGGAGGCAGAAAAACTTATATATATGCAAATACACTATCTGAGGCAGAAGACTCAGTTATATCGCAAATACACTATCGGAGGCGGAAGACTTAGTTATAGTGGAATACACTATCGGAGCAGAGAAGTATATATATTAGCGATATGATAATCGGCGGTTCGGTTATGTGCCATCACCCCAGACCCCCGACAGTGACATATATGTGCGGACCCGACAGAACATATAAGTTCGGGTGCATAAATAGTGAAGTTCGCCAAAAGTGTTTCGAAGCATGTTTTTAGCGTATTTCAGATTTTCGGGCTCTAAGCCTTGGCGCATTAAAACATGCAAATTTCAATATATATATATAAATATCGTATAACTGTTATGTGCGGACCCGCTGCGACATTATGAAATGATTTAATGATATATCGCATCCGCCCATCACAATAATACAAAGGGGTGTCACCCCTGAAAGCGCCGATTGCGATACATGTTGCTGACCCGATGCAACATTACAAGTTGGTTTAATATAATATCGCATCCACAGGTGAATCGGCCATTGGCCATCAGGAAACTGCAACTGCCGATTGCGATATATGTAGCGGACTCGATAAAGTTATAAATGCGGGCATAATAAATTTGAACTCTGCCCTTTAACATTTCGGTCGTTTTTCATATATTCATGTGTATTACATTCGCGACCATAAAAAGGTGGGTCCGCATTCCCAGTGCATCCAACCCTCCACCATTGATCATCCCTTTGTGGATCCAACGGTCTACATATATTTTGGGTTGACATGTAGCTCAAGGAATACCCGCCCGAAAAGCGGTATCCTCTTCCTTCCTGTTGCTACGTGTCGCTTGCCGAGTGGAATTGGAAGCCATCCTTTGAATACCAGTTCCCACTTATGCCCCTTCCAAAATACCACTTGTGGTATAAGAATATTTGTAGTGCGCGGGGTTTTTGAAGGCCAAAATGCATAAGAAACGCTCCTGATAGTTCAGAAGGCCTAAATGATGCCGATTGCGATGGCGGTGGTGACATGGCAACTTTCTCTATGTATTTGGTCCTCGCCGTTAAATCAACGTGTCACAGGAGTGTTGGTGAGCATGAAGAGACAGAGGAAACTACAACCGAAAAGCCAGGAAGCTGAAGGTTAAGCTAGCGCAAAGAAAACCAAAAAGCCAAAGCAATGAAGAAGAGGGAAACCAAAGGAAAAGCCAATGTAGAGGGAGTGGAAGCGAGCGTTGAAGAAGTTGAAGAGCCAATGGAAAGCAAAAACGAACAGTCAGAGGCATCAGGAATACATAAAACAGGAAAAACAAGGAAAGGATGAAGTGTGTGTCTAATCAGAGTGAGAGGAAGCCATACTTGCGGTAGAGGTGGGAGAAGCAGGAGAACAGAAGTGAAGCATAAGCTCAGCAAGCTTGGGAGTTGAGAACAACAACAAAACATACTCTAACAGGTTATAGCAAAGGGTTGGAGCTTCAGAATTAAAAGGATTGGAGTCCTTGGGAGTTGGTGCTCCTAGGTCCAGGACTCTTGGCAAAACAGAGTTGGTGCTCTGGAGGTTGAAGCCTCACAAAGGTCCAAGTTGGTGCTTGGCAACTGAATGCAACCACCTATATATTGTATTTATTTCATTGCACTGATTATATTAATAAAAGCATTTATATCAGCTATCTATTTTTGTGTTCCTTATATATAAATGTTTTGGTGATAAAAAGAACAATTAAAAAGAAATACTAATTCACCCTCCCCTCTCAGTGTTTCCAACAATTGGTATCAGAGCCGACTTATTCATATTAGCCTAATAGCTTGAAGAATGATTCATAGCCATGATGAGAAATCACGAAGCATCAGGAAGATCTCCTTTGTTCGATAGCACTAATTTTGGTTTCTAGAAAAAGAGAATGACCTACTACTTAATGTCCCTTGGACCTAAAGTATGGCATTCGGTTTTGAATGAGTACCCAATTCCTTCCACTCTTCCAACAAATCAAGATGAGAGGAAAGCCTACATTGCAAATGCAAAAGCCTTGAACTCCATCACTAGTGGAATCACTGGTTCCGAGTTTACAAAAGTCATGAACTGCAACTCTGCCAAAGAAATGTGGGATAAGCTAATTGGCTTATACGATGGGGACTCAAAAGTCAAGAAAGCAAAGCTTCAAACTCATAGAAGGTAGTTTGAAAGTTTGAAAATGGAAGATGAAGAAGATATTGCAACATACTCTCTTCGAGTAGCTGAAGTGGTCAACTCTCTTAAAGGAATGGGCGAAAACATTGAAGAAAGTACCATTGTTCAAAAGGTCTTGAGATCCCTTCTAGACAGATTTGACTCCAAAATAAGCGGCATAGAAGAAATAAAGGATCTAGATACTCTCAAGATGGATGAACTTCATGGAATTCTCACTGCCTATGAGATGAGGAAAGGTGGCCCAAGCTCCAAAGATGCAACATTCAAGGCTTCAAAATCAAAGAAGGGGAAAGAAAGGAATGACTGTAGTGATGAATCTGATGTGGAATCCGAATTGGCTCAATTTGTACGAAAGTTGAAGAAAGGATCTAAGCTAAAAGTTAAGTACCCTCTTATCTGTTTCAAATGTGGAAAAATAGGTCATTATGCTGCAAAATGTCCTCATAAACATGATAGTGATGATGACGGAAATTCTAAAAGAATGGTATACAAGAAGAAAGGTTTCAATAAGAAGAACTTCTTCTCTAAGCAAGATGAGTCTGATGAGGATGAATTTGTAGTCATAAAAAAGAAATCAGATGAGGAAAGTGACCATGATGAAAGCCAAGAAACATTGTTCATGGCATTCACAAATGATGATGACTCAGGGCTAGAAAGAAATGTAGATGAACTGTTAATAAGTGCCATTGAAGAAAATGAGAAATTACGGAATAAAATCATTTCTCTTAAGGTAGAAAATGAGGAAACAAGAAGAAGAGAAGATCTCTTGGAAACAAAGCTAAAAGAAAAAGAAGAGACTTGCAAAGAATGTGAAGCCGAAATAGTATCTCTAAGGA
The DNA here is from genome assembly GCA_000404065.3 of Pinus taeda. NCBI lineage: Eukaryota > Viridiplantae > Streptophyta > Pinopsida > Pinales > Pinaceae > Pinus > Pinus taeda. The sequence goes on from APFE030830829.1 coordinate 56,286, forward strand.
AGGAATTGGAGCAAGTCAAAAAGGGTTGGAAAAGCTCTCAAATACTTGAGACTATCCTAAAAAGTCAAAAACCGTGGCTACTACAACAGGTACAAAACTATCTTTCTTGGACATTGTTTCATTGTAAAAACTTTGGTCATCAAGCTAGACATTGCATGGCTCGCAAGAGTGAAACACCAAAGCTAAAGGATCAAATAATCAAACCATATGGCCCCAAAAGGCAGGGACAAATCAAAACCTTCAATTCATTTGATCCCTTGACCAAATTTGATCTGATTTGCTCATTATGCTACAATAATGGACACTATGAACAAAACTGCCCACTCAAAAGAGGAAAATCAAGTAGTGAGAATCCCAACATGGATAAATGTGGCCTGGCTCTATATGCTCAAAATAATTAAAATCATTGGTTTGTGGATAGTGGGTGCTCCAGACACATGACAGGGGATAAAAGGAAGTTTGTCTCATTGAGCAAAAAGGAAGGAAATGTATCCTTTGGAAGTGGATCTGCTAGAATTGCGGGAAAAGGAACTATTACTCTTATAAATGGAAAAGGAAAAGCTCAATATGCTCTGCTAGTAGACGGGCTCAAACACAACCTCCTGAGTGTTAGCCAAGTCTGTGATCAAGGACATAATGTTGTCTTTAGCACCAAAGATTGTGAAATAAGGAACTCTTCCTCAGGGGAACTTGTGGTGAAAGGGTTTAGAACACTACACAACATTTACATTATGAACAAGATTCAAGAAAATAAATGCTACCTGAGTCAGACAAATGAAAGTTGGTTGCGGCACAAGCGACTTGGACATACAAGCTTTGAAAATCTAATCAATATCAACAAGATTAAAGCTATACGAGACATCCCAAGGCTATTCAAACCAAATCAAGGAGTATGTGGTCCATGTCAACATGGAAAGCAAAGCAGAACTAGCCACAAGACCAAGGAGCTCTCTACATCAAAGCCCTTGGAGATCATCCATGCTGATTTATGTGGACCAACTAGAAATTAGGCACTCCAAGGAGAAAGGTACTTTGTTTTGTTTGTTGATGACTATACTAGAATGATGTGGATATATTTTAAAAATATAAATTTGAAACATTTGAGTGTTTTAAGAATCTAAAAGCTCTTGTAGGAAATGAAAAGGACTTAAAAATTAAGTGCCTCAGAATAGATAGAGGGGGAGAATTCACATCAAAAGAATTTAATGAGTTCTATAATATACATGGAATTAAAAGAGAATTCTCTGTTGCCAGAACACCCCAGCAAAATGGGGTAGTTGAAAGAAGAAACCGAACAATTCAAGAAATGGCAAGAACAATGTTATTAGTAGCAGACTTGTAGCCAAAATTCTGAAGAGAAGCAGTCGGGACAACTGTCTATACCTTGAATCGAACTCAAGTAAGACCAAATTGTGAAAAAAATCCTTATGAATTATGGAAAGGAAGACTTGCTTTAGTAAAGTACTTCAAGATATTTGGAAGCAAGTGCTTCATAAAAATCAATGATGGCTCACCAGGAAAGTTTGATTCTCAGGTTGATGAAGGGATATTTCTTGGATACTCTACATGGAGCAAAACCTAGAAGTGCTACAATTTTCGACTAAGGAAAATAGTGGAAAGCATTGATGTAAAGATTGATGAAGACATTTTGGAAAAAGAAATTGAATAACATGAAGATGATCCTTTCATTGAAGAAGAAGGACCTGAAGAAGAAGAAATAGATCAGGAAGAAGAAGAAGAGGAAAAGAACCACCTCATACCCCTTCAAAGATGAAGTTTCTCCAGAAATATCATCCAGAAGAGAAGATTATTGGCAATAGAGATGAAGGGATGCAAACCCGAAGAAGGATGATAATTACACCAAAGAGAAACGTTATTTTTCTTCTATCCATGATATAACCAGAAACATTTGCACAAGCAAGGAAGGATCCTCATTGGGTAAAATCCATGGAAGAAGAAATGTTCCAAATTGAGAAGAATGAGACATGGGAGTTGGTACCTCGTCCAAAGGACAAAAACATTATAGGAACCAAGTGGGTATTCAAAAACAAAATGAATGAAGATGGAAAAGTCATCAGAAACAAGGCAAGGCTTGTTTGTAAAGGCTATTCACAAATTGAAGGAATTGACTTTGAAGAAACATTTGCACCAGTAGCTCGTGTGGAAGCTATCAGGATGTTCTTGGCATTTGCTTGCTCAAAAGGATTCAAAATCTATCAAATGGATGTAAAATCAGCATTTCTGAATGGGGAACTCAAGGAAGAAGTCTACATGGAGCAACCAGAAGGGTTTGATCTAACAAAAGGAAAAGACTTAGTCTATAAGTCGAAAACGACATTATATGGGTTGAAATAAGCTCCTAGAGCATGGTATGCAAGACTGGATCACTATCTACAACAACAAGGCTTCAAGAAGGGAGTGGCAGGAAGTAATCTCTAAATAAAGACGAATGAAGGTAAGTTACTAGTCACACTTGTTTATGTTGATGATCTGATTTTTGCTAGCAATAATGATGAGATGAACCATGTTATTTCTCAAAACATGTCAAAAGAGTCCGAGATGTCGATGATAGGAGAGTTATCTCACTTCCTTGGACTACAAGTATCTCAAACCAGAGCAAGATTATTTATATCTCAAGCCAAATACCTTAAAGACACACTTAAAAGATATGGAATGGAAGACTGTGCACCCATGAGCACACCTATGACCACAAATTGCAAATTGAGCAAAAATGATGACTCCCCTCCAGTAGATGCAACTCATTACAGGTCAATAATTGGAGCTCTTTTGTACTTAACTGCTACAAGACCTGACATAATGTAGGCAGTAGGAATGGTGGAAAGATTTCAATCTTCTCCCAAAGAATCCCATTTGTTAGCTGTGAAAAGAATTCTCAGATATCTGAAAGTAATTCCTGATTTCGGTCTTTGGTACCCTAAGAGCTCAACACTGACTATAACTGCATACACCGATGTTGATTGGGCCGAAAGTGTAGATGATCGGAAAAGTACTTATGGAAATGCATTCTTCCTGGGAGACTGTTTAGTATTTTGTCTCAGCAAAAAACAGACATCCATATCATTATCCATAGCCAAAGCCTAGTATATAGCTACAACAGACTGTTGTACTCAAATACTATGGATGAAGGAAGCTGTAAAAGATGTCAACATAGGTACAAATCAACCAATTACCATCTATTGTGATAACACAAGTGCTATCAGTCTCAGCAAAAATCCAGTGATGCACTCAAAGACCAAACATATACCAATCAAGTATCATTTCCTTTGTGAAAAAGTAGCTGAACAAAACATCACCTTGGAATATATTAATACTAAGGAGCAGATAGCTGATATTTTCACAAAACCTCTTCCTCGAGAAGCATTTGAACATCTTTGTCAAAAGATGGGGGTTATCTCTTTAATATCACTCAAGTTCATTCATAAAGATGTTGTAGGAAAAGGGGAGAAGTTCTACAGGGGGATTAGTTCGACAGGGGGAGTTCGTATGCATTCCTTTGCCGTTGATGTCAAAGGGGGAGAGCAGAAGAATATTTCCATCAATAACAAAGGGGGAGATTGTTGACATAGATTGTCATTGATGTCAATATGGAAATATTCGAGGAGCCAGACAGAGGAAGCAAACAGAGCCATCGGAGGAAGCAAACAGAGCCATCGGAGGAGGCAAACAAAGCTATTGGGAGCTATCAGAGCAAAGAATGGAAAAGAATGGCAAAGAATGGCATAGAATACACTATCGGGAGCTATCGGGAGCAATATAGTGTATATGCATGAAAATACACTATCGGAGGCGCACACACATATATATAGGCCACATACACTATCAGAGGTAGAAAAACTTATATATATGCAAACACTATCTGAGGCGGAAGAATCAGTGATATCACAAATACACTATTGGAGGTGGAAGACTTAGCTATAGTGGAATACACTATCGGAGCGGAGAAGTATATATATTGGCAATATGATAATTGGCAGTTCGGTTATGTGCCATCACCCTAAACCCCCGACAACGACATATATGTGCAGACCCGACGGAACATATAAGTTTGGGTGCATAAACAGTGAAGTCTGCCAAAAGTGTTCCAAAGCATGTTTTTAGTGTATTTCAAATTTTCGGGCTCTAAGCCTTGGTGCATTAAAACATGAAAATTTACAATATATATATATATATATATATATATATATATATATATATTATATATATAATAATATATATATATATTATATATATATATATATATATTATATATAGCGTATAACTGTGATGTGCACACGCACTGCAACATTATGAAATGGTTTAATGATATATCGCATCTGCCCATCGTAATAATACAAAGGAGTGTCACCCTTGAAAGCGCCTATTGTAATACATGTTGTAGACCCGATGCAACATTACAAGTTGGCCTAATATAATATCTCATCCGCAGGTGAATTGGCCATCAGCCATCGGGAAAATGTGACTGCCACTTGTGATATATGTAGCGAACTCGATAAAGTTAGAAATGCGGGTGTAATAAATTTGAAGTCCGCCCTTTAACGTTTTGGTCATTTTTTCATATATTCCTGTGTATTACATTCGCGACCATAAAAAAGTGGGTCCGTATTCCCGGTGCATCCGACCCTCCATTGTTGATCATCACTTCGTGGATCCAATGGTCTACATATATTTCGGGTGGACATGTAGCTCGAGGAATACCTGCCCGAAAAGTGATATTCTCTTCCTTCCCGCTACTACGTGTCACTTTCCAAGTGGAATCAGAAGCCATCCTCTAAATACCAGTTCCCGCTTATGCCCCTTCCGAAATACCACTTGTGGTATAAGAATATCTGTAGTGCGCGGGGTTTTTGAAGGCCAAAATGCATAAGAAACGCTCTCGATAGTTCAGAAGGCTTGAATGATGCCGATTGCGATGGCGGCGGTGACATGGCAGCTTTCTCTGTGTATTTGATCCTCGCCGTTAAATCAACGTGTCCGAGGAGTGTTGGTGAGCATGAAGAGACAGAGGAAGCTACAATGACTGAAAAGCTAGGAAACCAAAGGGTAAGCTAGCACAGAGAAAACCGAAAAGCCAAAGAAATGAAGAAGAGAGAAACCAAAGGGAAAGCTAGCGCAGAGGGAACGGAAGGGAGCGTTGAAGAAGTCGAAGAGCCAGTGGAAAGCGGAAACGAATAGTTAGAGGCATCAGGAATACATAAAACATGAAAAACAAGGAAAGGATGAAGTGTGCATATAATCAGAGTGAGAGGAAGCCATAGTTGAGGTAGATGCGGGAGAAGCAGGAGAACATAAGTGAAGCATAAGCTCAGCAGGCTTGGGAGCTGAGAACAACCACAAAACATACTCTAACAGGTTATAGCAAAGGGTTGGAGCCCGCGGGGTTGGAGTCTCAGAATTAAAAGGATTGGAGTCCTTGGGAGTTGGTGCTCCTAGGTCCAGGACTGTTGTCTTGGCAGAACAAAGTTGGTGCTCTGGAGGTTGAAGCCTCACAAAGGTCCAAGTTGGCGCTTGGCAACTGAATGCAACCACCTATATATTGTATTTATTTCATTGCACTGATTATATTAATAAAAGCATTTATATCAGCTATCTATTTTTGTGTTCCTTATATATAAATGTTTTCGTGATAAAAAGAACAATTAAAAAGAAATACTGATTCACCCCCTCTCTCAGTATTTCCAACACTTTCTCACGTCCAAAATTGTCTCTGTTCTGTCCTCTATTTCCAATTCTTGAAGCTCATACTTATTCTTACTGTTAAGGAACTAGATAATTCTAGTAGCATCTTCTAGCATTTCTCTTCATTCTTCTTTTACTCTTTGGATGGCCTCTGTAGCCATCTTTATTAAATCTATCTGTTCAAAAATCACTTGAATAGATGGCCAAATATCATTGACAGAGTCAATGATATTGACCCATAGTAGTTCCTTAGCTTGCCCAAGGGGTTCCTTTAGTGTTAGGTCCTTCTCAATGGCTTTCAATCTCTCACTCATCCTGGCAGCTTTTTGCACTTCTTCTTTGTGCATGATTTGGGCAAGCTTGTAATCAGTTTCCAAGATTGTCACCTTTTCTTTAAGCTTATTCATCTCTATTTCCTGTATGGACATCTCTTCCATAGCTTTAACTAACTTGGATGCTTCTTCATCTGATGTACCTCCTGCTGATGTAGACTTTGTTGAAACCTGTTGTGCTTTGGCTATAGGAGCTGTGGGAGCCAATGAGGCTGCCAATGTGGAAGGAACAACTGTTGAGACTGCAGGGATGACATTCACTTATGTAATGCCAAGATCACTTTGCTTTAATTGGATTAAACTGTCCAATTCCTTCTCTGTCTCCCTTAACTGATCATTTAGTTTGAGGATTAAGTCCATCAACTCTTCATGCCTTGTTTAATTTTCCAAAACTTCTTGTGTCTGGGGATGTTGCAGCTAAGGTATCTTCAATTGCTTTTTAAGTGCTGCAATGTCATCATTCTTTTTATTGATTAGTTGTTCAGTAGCTTTGATGCCTTTGGGATCATGTCCCAATTCAATCACTAAGTCTTCCAAAGACTTGATTCTGGTGTCTTTGGCTTGTGAGGAGGCCTTTTCCAATTGACACTGGGCTGAAATGTTGTCCAATGAATTATGCAACTGATGGGCGGCTATGGGTTTTCCTGTAAGGGTGGAGTAAATCATTTCTCCAACCTGTTTGTGAAACTCAATTTGGTCAATGGGATGAATATCCTTTTCCAATACCTCAAAATTGATTTTCTTGAAATCTGCTAATGTCCTTGGTTGTTGTACAATTGGCTTTATGAAGGACATTTGCATCTTTCCTTCCTTGATGTCAAAAGCTGACATCAACGTGGTTTGATTTGTAGGTGTAAGTTTGAGATATTGTGCATAAGACTGTGCCTTCAGTTTCTCATTTCTCATTTTGATTTCTTTAAACCCATCCTTTGTGTCCTTATCTTTATTAGCAGGCCTACTAAATGAGGAGACTTCTACACTGAGCTGCCTTTCTAACATTTGAGTTTGTGATGCAGATGGCTCCTGTGTTTCTCCAGATGGAGCTGTGCCCTTGCTCATGTCAAACTCAATATTAGTTACTTCTGCTGAGCCTTTTGTGTCTTCCTGTTCTAAAACATGATTGAGCCTTGGCCTTTTGCTCTGGGTGGCTTCATACTTCACATTAGATGTGTCCATCCCTAAACTAGAGGCTCCGTCTCTGTTCCTCTTGGGATTCTTTTCCTCATTCTGAGGAGTTTGCAAAACAACATGGGCACTCATGGTTGCTTCTTGCTGTGGTACCTGCAGGAATGAGCTTTCATTAAGCTGTCTTTCTAAATCACACAAAGTATTTTCAAGATCTACCTTTGTACTATCCCTGTCTATAAGAGTGTTTTCCAACCACTCAGATTGATTGGCATATCTTTCTATCTCTTGTATGGGGTGATGAATGTAAGGCCCCAATTTGACCTTTTGTCTAAGTTTGGTCATAAACCCTTGAGGGTCATATCTCCACATGAAACTGTTTTGGAACTTCATTTGTTGTAGAATCAGATCTGCTTCCTGCCCTACTTCTCTAGAATTGCAAATGAAAGGGCCTAACTGGTTTTTGACTTTGAACTGAGTTCTTTTCTTGGCTGAGACAAAATTGACCTCATCAGAGTTCATTATTTGCCTATAATACTCTAGAGAAAATAACCTCATGGGGAGGTATTTGGGGAGTTTGTATGGGGCTAGCTAGCAACCATAGATTCTTATTTCAGTGTGGTTTTGGTAAATGTACCAATCTCCCACCTTACTTTGCTTGGACAATTGGATGAATCTTTTGATCTCTTGGCTTATTCTAGGTGGAGGGCTTCTTGTCAGCATGGTCATGACTGGATGGACAAAAGAGTCAATGAAGTCTGTATAGGTGTATGGTGATGAATACTTATGGAATAATGGTGTCCAAAATACACCAGTTAAAGTTTGGGCAAAGAGTCTCATTTGGACATCTACCTCATCTATTTCATACAATTCAAAAAAGTCAGACATCTTGTTTACATGCTTCTGGGCAGTGTAATGACCAGTAGCATCAAACAGGAAAATCTTACTCTGATAATCTACAGGCATGGCATGAATTTGGGCAGGTAAAATGATCTAGGTGGATCTTTAGGAATACACACAGGGCAAGGAGGACTCAGGGATGCTCAAAAATCAAAGTCATTAGAATGACTTTGACCTAGGACCAGATCATACATCTCGTCGTCCTGATCGCAGAGGTGCGAACGGTTTGTCAAACCGAGCTCGTATGCAAAATATAGAGCTCTTCAAAGTTAGAGGCGACAAGGAGAAAGCGGGGCCCACAATGTGCCACATGGCATCCCAGTGAGCGAGTGGGACCCACATGTCAGTTCGTCATTGGCCTCCTAAACCTGCACAAGCAACAAAAATCATTTTGGTTATAACCATACAACAAAAATAATTTTAATATAGTTATTAAAATAACTATATAAAACAAATCATAACAAAATCATTTTTATATTAACTAAAAGTAAAAGAAAAAGAAAAAGAGATTAATATAAATTTGGTTATATTAAAAAAAAAACCATATATAAAATATGGTTGTATTTATATGGTTATCCAAACAACCAACGTGAAGTCAAACAATATATATAAAAATTATGGGCGTTATGCATTACCCAAATTAGTTATACATATAATGGCCACACCACCATATGCCAACAATAAATGCTGCCACCATATAATATGGTGCTAACAACGGAGATAAGGGAGCCGACGGGGGTCGAACTCGCCCGGCCCCTAAGCGGGCGGCGCCAAAATATTATATACGCCCAAGTGAAAACGTGAATGTGACTCGATGTGTATACGTCGCGGAGGAGGGTACGGGGGTGGGCCCAACCACCCGAAGTTTGTTTTTTTTAATCAACTTTTTCATAGAAAAAAACCGTAAGGTGGTAAAACAGGAGGGGCGGGGTTTGACCACTCGACCCCTCTAAGACACCACAACTAATTTCTTGGTAAATCCACCGGTAATTTTATATAAACAATGATTTTCACCCGCGCACACAAGAGAGATTGCACGGACTTAGAGGCAGAAGGCGGGCACACAAATTGAGACAAGTTTAATAATTTTTCACTGCAGGAACCATGAATTTTGCAGGAGGGCAAAATTTTCAACTTCTCAGAAATTGACAAATTTTATATGGATTTTACACTTCTCGTCGCCACGAACACGATGCCACTATCCATTTTTCAATATGAGTTCCGCACCTTCCATTCAATTCCAGAATGCATGCGGAACCATGATTTCAGCGAAAACAGGGAGCAGAACCACGAGCCATAAAATTTTCCCAAGGAGGTAAAATTTCACTTTGTTAGAATATGGTCAAGTTTATACTTGTTTTTCAGGCTTTTCCATAGGGATTCTAATGGTGAAATCAGATTTGACATCTGAGTAGCAGATTTTCAGCTCATCCCTGAAACAAAATCTTTGAGGAATCCCGAGGGAATCTAAAAGATTCCTTGAGCTTCGAATTTTCAATTTCTCAGAATTCAGATTTTTGATAGTCATTTTAGCACTACTCGACACTAAAAATCTAATGGTGTATTCATATTTTTCTTTCTCTCATTTCTTCTTTCAGTCACTTTTCTAAGTGCTAGTGCAGATGTCCATCTTCATGTGCGAACAGTCTTCTTCTTGCGATCAATGCTGTGAGATTGGTGTTTCAACAAGCTTCAACACATCGAAAACCTTTTCTTCATATGACCCTTGGTGGTGAGCTATATGATGTGTTCATGTACTTATTCTTTTTGCATTATGTTGTACAGATCCATGATTGATGTTGATGCAAGATTTTGTTTATTACATGTTGTCATGATTCCTTGCTTGATTTGATGCGGAATCTTTCTATGTGATGTACTTTCTGTCATAACTATTTATGTTATGCTTTGAGATCCCTTGTTGTATGTTGTTGGGATACTCTTGTTGTTGTCATGCATGTGTTTTGCTTTGACATCCCTTTTGTGCCATGTTGGCGAGATGTGCACCATGCTTGTTTTTGTGTCATACTGATAGGAGGATTTTGATTAAGAGTTCTAGCTGTGGAACATCTCTTAGAGCCACTCCTATGTGAGGGCATTCTTCCTTGTATGATCGAGACATCATCTCTGTGTACATCATCTTTATTGACAACACATAATATAGCGGCCTACACCATCTTGACACCGGGGCCCGGAGACGTAGTCCCTCCTGGACGAACTCCGTTATCGACGACTTTTGTTTTCATGTGCTGATGGTTGTTATGTTTGTATTCCTTACAGTCTGCAACTGTATTTGTTAATGTTCTTTTAAAAAGCAATTTTAACAAATCATGAAAGTAAAAGGTCTTGGAAAGGTCCTTCTTCACACCCGGACCTGGATCAAGTGGTATTTACATGTATATGAATTGCAGTGTGAACAATGGAACCTGCAGCGACAGAGAATGAAAGAGAAATGTACGAGACCATGGTCAACATTTCCAAGAGAGTGGAAATTGTGTATGAAACTCTACAGAAAGAGACAGAGGAAAGGGAGCGGTTGTAGCTTCAGTTGCAAGCCATAGAGAAGGTCATGGAAGAACTGAAGCAAAACAAACATAATATTCAAACAGAGCATGATGAATTGAAGATGTGCCTACATGAAGAGAAAGAGGAAAAAAAAAGTTGGCTATGACAGCTGCAAGCAAAGGATGAGGCCTTGGAAAAGCTACAACGTGACTCATGTGAGGTAAAAAGTAATTCTCCATCTTCATGTATGTTTCCTGATGATGATTTCGCTGTGTTTGAAAATCACACCACATGAATTGGCTCCAAACTGTTGAAGAGAATGGGGTATGAAGGAAAAGGCTTAGGCGTTAATGGCCAAGGCATTGTCAACCCCATCAAATTAGAGGAATTACCCCGTCAAGCAGGACTTGGGTATGTTAGGAAAGAAGTTGGGGAATGCGCTGAGACAGTTAGCGAACCACCAATGACGGATGATAAGCAACCCTCATCAGTTATTTCCAAATCGAAAGAGAAGGTAAAAGATGTTGAATTCCTTTCGATTTCACCGTCACATAGCTGTTGGAGATTTGGAGATCCCCATTACAGGGACAAATACGAGGCTCCTTATAAAGACAAGGCATGAGGAGAAAGAACTTGGTTTTAATAACCAAGACATCACTCAACCTTTGGAGGGTGTGCATGAGCAGCGATTTGTAGGATTGAGATACACTAAAGGAGAGTGCTCAAAGGTGTCAGAGTCGTCCGAGACATCGTCGAGGAAAGAGAATGATGGGAAAACATCCCCATCATCCCATGGCAGTTTCCATCACAGGGAGAGCGGAGGCAAGCTCTCATCGCCATGCTAGCATCAGAAACAACAAGGGAAGGTATAATCACTTTCGATATTCGAATGTTTATTTTGATTATGATCATGTTTTTAATAATGAACGAAGATCAAGGCATCAAAAAACATGTACTTTTTGTGGTTTACCTAACCATACATTTTCCAAGTGTTGGAAAAGAATGGTAGCACTCATGAGGAATGAAAGACCCTCTCAACAACATGAAAAGAAATAGGTTAAGCAGATATGGAGGAAGAAAACATACTGCAGTCATTGCGACAGAAATGGCCATCAAAAAGCCACTTGTTCGAGGCTCCATCTAGAGCAGCGCCTTAAAGACAAAGCGTTGGTACGTGAACCAAGAAGAGCAGTTGTTCGACAAGCAAAACCACCTCAAGGATGTGACCCATTCATATTGATAAGTGAAAAATGGTTTTTAGACATGTTGTCATTTCATGGTCATTCTTTTGTAAATCATTTGTTGCATTTTAAAGTGTAAAAGTGATGATGTGTTTTCATCACTGGGTCAGCAACAATGATGTCTAGTCATGTTTTGAGTCGTATTTTGAGTTGCATGTTAAAACTCTGAAAGTGATGTTATATTTCCATCACTTGTCGAAACAATAGTGTTTGGTCTTATGAATGTAAATCATGTGTTGCAGCGATGATGTTTTTTCCATCACTTTTTGAATCAACCATGATGGATTGGCCTTATTGTCATAGCTCGGGTATTACGTCCATCTTGTTGTAAACATGACCACCGAGTATGTGTTATAAACTCGTGGCAAGTATGGGACGTTTGGATCATTAGTTGGTCATGTCATTCAAGCATGTAATTTGTAAAAAATGTACTACAGGTTGCAGAGGTAGCAGGTGTCAGCTCGTCGCTTAAGGCTCCGAAGAACAAAGGTGAAGGAGAAGGAAGCGAGATTTTTTCAGGACTCTTGTGATGCAAACAGGGTACAAAGAGAAAGTTACAGATTATTTTCCATGCTTTTGGAGGACCAAAAGCTTCTAAGTGGGGAGGATTGATCCAGGTGGATCTTTAGGAACACACACAGGGCAAGGAGGACTCAGGGATGCTCAAAAATCAAAGTCATCAAAATGACTTTGACCAAGGGCCAGATCATAGATCTCATCGTCCTGATCGCAGAGGTGTGAATGGTTCGTCAAACCGAGCTCGTATGCAAAAGATAGAGCTCTTCAAAGTTAGAGGTGACAAGGAGAAAGTGGGGCCCACAGTGTGCCACATGGCATCCCAGTGAGCAAGTGGGACCCACATGGCAATGTCTCATTGGCCTCCTAAACCTGCGTAAGCAACAAAAATAATTTTAGTTATAACCATACAACAAAAATAATTTGAATATAGTTATTAAAATAACTATATAAAACAAATCATAACAAAATCATTTTTATATTAACTAAAAGTAAAAAACAAAAAGTTAATATAAATTTGGTTATATTAAAAAAAAACCATATATAAAATATGGTTGTATTTATATGGTTATCCAAACAACCAACGTGAAGTCAAACCATATATATAAAAATTATGGGTGTTATGTATTACCCAAATCCGTTATACATATAACGACCACACCACCATATGCCAACAATAAATGCCGCCACTATATAATACGGCGCTGACAACGGAGATAAGGGAGCCAACGGGGGTCGAACCTGCCCGGCCCATGTGGCCGACCCCCAAGCGGGCGGCCCCAAAATACTATATACGCCCAAGTTAAAACGTGAATGCGACCCGATGTGTATATGCCGCAGAAGAGGGTACGGGGGCGTGCCGCCCAAGACGGACCCAACCACCTGAATTTTTTTTTTAATCAACTTTGTCATAGAAAAAAATCATAAGGTGGTAAAATAGAAGGGGCGGGGTTTGACCACCCGACCCCTCCTTAATGGACGAGATTTTACCAAGACACCACAACTAATTTCTTTAGAAATCTCCTGGTATTTTATATAAACAGTGCTTTTCACCAGTGCATAGGAGAGACTACACGGATTTTGAGGGAGAAGGCAGGTATGCAAATCAAGACAAGGTTAATAGTTTTTTAATGCAAGAACCATGAATTTTGCAAGAGGGCAAAATTTTCAACTTCTCAGAAATTGACAAATTTTATATGGATTTTACACCTCTCGTCACCATGAACACGATGAAACCATCCATTTTTCAATCTAAGTTCTGCATCTTCCAATCAATTCCAGAATGCACACGAAACCATGATTTCAACAAAAACGGAGCGAAACCATGAGCCATGAAATTTTCCCAAGGAGGTAAAATTTCACTTTATTAGAATATGGTCAAGTTTATGCTTGTTTTTCATGGTTTTCCACAGGGATCCTAATGGTGATATCAGATTTGACATTTGAGCAGTAGATTTTCAGCTCATCCCTGAAATAGAATCTTTGAGGAATCTCGAGGTAATCTAAAAGATTCCTTGAGCTCCGAATTTTCAATTTCTCAGAATTTGGATTTTGGATAGTCGTTTCAGCACTAGTCGACACCACAAACCTGATGGTGTATTCAAATTTTTATTTCTCTCATTTATTCTTTCAATCACTTTTCTAAGTGCTAGTGCAGATGTCCATCTTCATGTGCGAATAATTTTCTTCTTGCGATTGATGCTGTGAGATCGGTGTTTCAGCAAGCTTCAACACTTTGATAGCCTTTTCTTCAGATGACCCTTGGTGGTGAGGTATATGATGTGTTCATGTACTTCTTATTTTTGCATTATGTTGTACAGATCCATGATTGATGTTGATGCAGGATTTTGTTTATTACATGTTGTCATGATTCCTTGCTTGATTTGATGCGGAATCTTTCTATGTGATGTACTTTCTGTCATAACTCTTTATGTTATGCTTTGAGATCCCTTGTTGTATGTTGTTGGGATACTCTTGTTGTCATCATGCATGTATTTTTCTTTGACATCCCTTTTGTGCCATGTTGGCAGGATGCACACCATGTTTGTTTTTGTGTCATATTGATAGGAGGATTTTGATTGAGAGTTCTAGCTGTGGAACATCTCTTAGAGCCACTCTTGTGTGAGGGCATTCTTCCTTGTATGATCGAGAAATCATCTCTGTGTACATAATCTTTATTGACAACACATAATGTAGCGACCTACACCATCTTGACACCGGGGCCCGGAGACATAGTCCCTACTGGACAAACTCCGTTATCAACGGCTTTTGTTTTCATGTGCTGATGATTTTTATGTTCGTCTTCCTTATAGTCTGCAGCTGTATTTGTTAATGTTCTTTCAAAAAGCAATTTTAACACATCACGAAATTAAAAGGTCTTGGAAAGGTCCTTCTTCACACCTGGACTTGGATCATAGAACAAGGGGAGCATATCTGTTTGCCATTGCTGTGATGATTGGGGGTAAAGTTGAGGTGGTTGAAGGAAGGGCTTGAAACTGATGGAGGTGAAGTAGATGATTATGAAGATGATTGATTAATAAGTGATTTAGGTGATTGAATTGTGGTATATACAATTGATGAATTTGTGGTAAAGGAAGGTGGATTTACAGTGAGTGATGACTGTGAAGAAATTTGAGATGCAGCAGCAGTAAGGGCAGCTAGCTCTACAGATTGCTGAAGATAAGCACTATCTATATTACTAATCAATGTAGAGGTTAAGGCTTCTAAGTTGTCAAAAGCATCTAGGACAAATTTGTCCAAATCTGGATGAATAACCCTTTTTGATTCTAAGAGTTGAGTAAATTCAGGGTCTAATACTGTTTCATGGATATCATTCTCAGATTTGGTTCTAAATAGTGAGAGGTCAAATGACAAATCAAAAGAAACTTCTTCTAAAGTTGAAAACTCCTCAGGGAGTGAATTGACTCTCTCTAGATGGATACTACTGGCTTGAGTTTCTGTTGTTCTAGGTTGTCTTAAAATCCTCTCTGGGTTATCCACTATAGTTGCAGCGTTTTGATCTGGGTTGGCCCTAGTGTAGTGAATCTTTTTAGGAGCCAAAATTTTAAATTTTTAAATTGTTTTTATGGAAGTTTCTGAAAACTTACTTCGGGTAATGACCTTAAGGGGCTCAAAATTTGATTGAAGGTTTCCTTAAAGTTTTTATGAGACTGAGGATCGAAGTTCCCCAGTATGGTCGCCAGAAATGTTATCGCTCTAGTAATTCCTTTGAAGTAATAAGAAGGAAAAAGAAAAGGTAATCACCATCCACTTTTGGAGATCAGGACCTAGCCTTCCTAATGCTCAGAGAGGGCTCTCTCTTTAAGGTTTAACTTTGTTTTAGTTAAGATGTTTTAGGCTTGCTATGATTGTTCAAGGTATTTTGGTTTGTTTGAGATTGGGTGGTGGGATCTCTTAAACAAATGGATAAATTGATGTCTTTCAGACTATTGGGCTATGGAGTCAACTAATAAGGAAGCAAGGCTGGATAAACTCACTAAAGGGGATGTTCCAAGGGCAAGATAGCATAGTGTATTTCAGATATTTAATACAGAGGGGTGAAAGGGTTTCACTCGGGGTGAGAGAGTAGTTAAGGGTTCTCAGACCCGGATAATGAATGAGGAAGGCAGGGATAATCGAAATCAAAGGGCAGTCAAGGATCCTTTAACCTGGACTATTTATGAAATCAATTTAAACTAAAGAGCAATTAAGAATTCTTTAATTTAACTATCAGAAGAAAACATTCAAATGCTTAACTGTTAAAATAGAGTGTGATTTTAACAAGTTCTGAAATATCATTTCCAGTTATAGCATTTAGATTGAAACACATATAAGATTATGAATAACTTTGAGAAATTTACAAAGCCACATGAAAATACTTGTCTGATATTCGCTCAACACATGAATCCTTAGAAGAGTCTGATATTTATTAATCAATCTAGCTTGTTGGCTCTTCAACTGATACAATAGTGTTCTGGTTCTTCTTGATCAGAAAGTCTATAGAATGTCTAATAGAATCCACCCTACATACTTCAAATTGTGAAGTATTTATACAAAAAATTATTACAAAATATCTCAAACTAATTTGAGATTTAATCTAGGAAATAAAAATATCTTCTCGCAAGAAGATAGAGACAACTATTGAACTGCTTCATGCTGTCCCTTTTATTTTGGTACTGCTGGATTTTATGGTTTGATTTTTAGCCCTTTATGCTGCTTTGCTGTTTGATCTTTTATGCTGGAAGCTTCATTTACTTTTGGATTTCATCTAATTCACTTTGAAACTGATACACTTCAATTCTTGCTAATCTGTCTTCATCTTTTTACCTGGCTGTTTTACTTTTACTCTACATTAACTTTTATACTGCATATTTCTCACAACAAATCAGTCAATTTCTCCCATGTTTCAACATCAGGTAATTGGATATTTAGCATCCTTCTATATATTTCATCTGGCTCGATGTACTTGGCAAAACTAGGCTTATTGATAAACAAGTGTTTTACCTCATGTTGGAGGTAAAACAAGTTTTCAAATGTCTGGTAAAGTACTTTGCCTATTGGAAATGCCTTGATTGATGATGTACTGACCTGTTCTTTTGCTAGCTCTTTGATTTTGCTGTTGTAATCCTGCTGTGTCATGAGCTTGTCATTTATAACTAAGGGACTGGGTAACCCTTTCTCTCTCAAAATTTGAAACTTAGCCATAAATCTGTCAATGGGTACCAGCATACTCTGACACTTGTCCTCCAATTTTAGCATTAAGTTTCTTTTGGAGAGGACCTTTCTCACCTCCAAAATTGTCTTTGTTCTGTCCTCTATTTCCAATTCCTAAAACTCATACTTATTCTTACTGTTAAGGAATTGGATAATTCTGGTAGCATATTCTGGCATTTCTCCTAATTCTTCTTTTACTCTTTGAATGGCCTCTGTAGCCATCTTATTAAATCTATCTGTTCAAAATCACTTGAATAGATGGCCAAATATCATTGACAGAGTCAATGATATTGGCCCATAGTAGTTCCTTAGCTTGCCCAAGGGGTTACTTTAATGTTAGGTCCTTCTCCATGGCTTTCAATCTCTCACTCATCCTGGTAGCTTTTTACACTTCTTCTTTGTGCATGATTTTGGCAAGCTTGTAATCAGTTTCCAAGCTTGTTACCTTTTCTTTAAGCTTATTTATCTCTGTTGCCTGTATGGACGTCTCTTCCATAGCTTTAACTAACTTGGCTACTTCTTCACCTGATGTACCTGCTGCTGATGTAGACTCTATTGAAGCCTATTGTGCTATGGCCATAGGAGCTGTGGGAGCCAATGAGGCTACCAATGTGGAAGGAACAACTGCTGAGACTGCTGGGATGACATTCACTGATGAAATTCTAAGATCACTTTGCTTTAATTGGATTAAACTGTCTAATTCCTTCTCTGTCTCCCTTAACTGATCATTTAGTTTGAGGACTAAGTCCATCAACTCTTCATGCGTTGCTTGATTTTCCAATACTTCTTGTGTCCGGGGATGCTGCAGCTGAGGTATCTTCAATTGCTTTTTAAGTTCTGCAATGTCATCATTATTTTTCTTGATTATTTGTTTAGTAGCTTTGATGTCTTTGGGATCATGTCCCAATCCAATCACTAAGTCTTCCAAAGACTTGATTTTGGTGTCTTTGGCCTGTGAGGAGGCCTTTTCCAATTGATACCGGGTTGAAATGTTGTGCAATGAATTCTACAACTGATGGGCAGCTATGGATTTTCCTGTAAGGGTGGAGTAAATCATTTCTCCAACCCGTTTGTGAAACTCAATTTGGTCAATGGGATGAATAACCTTTGCCAATACCTCAAAATCGATTTTCTTGAAATCTACTGGTGTCCTTGGTTGTTGTATAGTTGGATTTATGAAGGACATTTTCATCTTTCCTTCCTTGATGTCAAAAGATGACATCAACCTGGTTTGATTTGTAGGTGTAAGTTTGAGATAATATGCATAATACTGTGCCTTCAGTTTCTCATTTCTCATTTTGATTTCTTTAAACTTGTCCTTTATGTCCTTATCTTTATCAGCAGGCCTACTAAATGAGGAGACTTCTACACTGAGATTCCTTTCTAACTTTTGAGTATGTGATGCAGATGGATCCTGTGTTTCTCCAGATGGAGCTATGCCCTTGCTCATGTCAAACTCAATATTAGTTACTTTTGCTGAGCCTTCTGTGTCTTCCTGTTCTGAAACAGGATTGAGATTTGGCCTTTTGCTCTGGCCGACGTCATACTGCACATTGGATGTGTCCATGCTTGAATTGGAGGCTCTGTCTCTGTTCCTCTTGGGATTCTTTTCCTCATTCTAAGGAGTCTACAAAACAATAGGGGTACTCATGGTTGCTTCTTGCTGTGGTACCTATAGGAATGAGCTTTCATCAAGCTGTTTTTCTAAATCACACAACGTATTTTCAACATCTACCTTTGTACTATCCCTTTCTATAAGAGTGTTTTCCAACCACT
Organism: Pinus taeda; assembly: GCA_000404065.3. NCBI lineage: Eukaryota > Viridiplantae > Streptophyta > Pinopsida > Pinales > Pinaceae > Pinus > Pinus taeda. The sequence continues at coordinate 75,088 of APFE030830829.1, forward strand.
AAGATTGATTAACATATCTTTCTATTTGACCTTTTTTCTAATTTTGGTCATAAACCCTTGAGGGTCATATGTCCACATGAAATTGTTTTGGAACATTTTGTTGCAGAATCAGATCCGCTTCTTGCCTTGCTTCTCTAGAATTGCAAATGAAAGGGCCTAACTGATTTTTGACTTTGAATTGAGTTGTTTTCTTGGCTGAGACAAAATTGACCTTATTAGAGTTCATTACTTGCCTATAATACTCTAGAGAAAATAACCTCATGGGGAGGTATTTGGGGAGTTTGCATGGGGCTAGCTGGCAACCATAGATTCTTATTTCAGTGCAGTTTTGGTAAAGGTACCAACCTCCCACCTTAATTTGCTTGGACAATTGGAGGACTCTTTTGATCTCTTAGCTTTTTCTGGGTGGAGCTCTTCCTGTCAGCATGGTCATGACTGGATGGACAAAAGAGTCAATGAAGTCTGTATAGGTGTATGGTGATGAATACTTGTGGAATAATGGTGTCCAAAATATGACAGACCTATGCTGGCCTCTGGTATCCAGCTTCCGTAGGGTGAAGGGAAATCTGTTTGACTGATAATACAAAAACATATGATATAGTACAAATGAGTACTTAAATACTCTCTCATTGTGCATTCTGGTAAAATGTTCATGCATCCTTTTAGCTATGAATTGGGCATAATTGCACAAAGTAGCAGGAGGCTTTCCTAGGGTGAAAATAGACATGAAGACTAGGACGAGCTCATCAACAAATTCATATGTGGTACAACCCAAAATACATGATATCATAGTCACAATATGCTTTCCTCTTTCAGAGAAAACGACAGAAACATATGGAGGGGCATCTTTAGGAATGTGTTTCTATTCTACAATGAAAGTTTGGAATATTTGGGCCAGTCTAGAGGGAGTCAACTTGGTGTATAGGTCTAACAAATCCCCAATGGAGAGTGGGGTCAGGTTTGGACCTGGTTGGACTTGCATCATTTCATTAATAGATTCAACTGTAATTGTGAGCAAAACCTTTTGGTCAGGGGACAATACAACTCTCTGGTTAGGAATGTAACAAGCATGGCACATATGGACAATTCCAAGAAAAATATGTACTTGGGGAAACTGGTATTTGGGCAAATTAGAGTCCCAAAGGTCAATGTCATCAGAATGGTTTAGATATCTATCTTTACTCAAATAATGAATTTTAAGCAGGACTTCATATGCACTTGTGTCTTTGATTTGAAAATCCCTGTCCACCAGGGGAAGGTGGTCAAGGTCCAAATGGGGAATTGTGATTGGTCTGATATCCATGGCGACAGGGGTAGCCGTAATTCAGTTCTTGTGGATTTGAATTTGGCAATACAGGTTTATTCAAAGGTTTCGAAGGAAACCGGAAGCTTTTAGAAGGGTTTGGGAAAAAACTTTTAAATTTAAGGTAATTTCAATTAATTTTACTTAATTAAAACACTTCAAATACTTAACATTTTCAAATTGAAAGTTTTGTTGGTAATTTGTCTTCAAATACCTGGAATTTGGTGAATTAACTACAAATTCAGTGTTCTTGACAACTCCAGGAGTTTGAAGGGCTCTGGTATGGACTGATAGGTTGATTGGGGTCTCTGTAGCTTCTTCAGGAGTGGAATTTGAGGTTAATTGATGAATTCAACATTCACAGGTGTCACACTGGTTTGCAGAGGTTTACATAAAAATTGAGCAAAAAAAGGCGAAAAAAGAGCTTCTCGGCCTTTTTATTGAGCAACGACCACTTTTTGGCGGGTAATTTATGAATGAACAGTGGGCTGTTTTTCAGGTTTAGCGAGGAGGCGGTTTCCCAAGCCATCGCACCGCTTTCATGGAGGAGGCAGTATTTAGGAAGGGTCACTCAATCGATGCCAGCACGTGACACGTAGCATATGGGGGGCCGGGGAAAACCACCTTATCGGGTGGGTAACGTTGGGTCATCGGGTGACCCTGATATAGCTATGGACCGTCGGATGTGGGCGCTGATGATCAGAGGGTAGTCAGGCGAGGGATGTGCATGGATGATATGAGCATAGGATTTTGGGGGCCCAAGGCTTTAATCCTTGGCAGCTGGGATTAATTAGGATTTAATCATGGGATTAAACGATCGGGCGGGGTTTAATGACGAGATTAGTTTAGCTTTACCGCATAATGGTGTATTAAGTGGGTTTTGTCAGGAATATGGGACAAAGTATAGTTTATATTAAAACCAAGGGTTAGGATATTTATATAGGGGATTTATTTAATATATGGGAAAAGGTATATTGGGAATTATATAATTAAGTTAAAAGTTAATATGAAATAAAATGTGCGGAGTGAAAATACCGCTAAGCATAATGTAACATTTGTGCATTTTATTCACATGCATTTACACTTAGGATAAATCACTTTTGTGGTTCTTTTGAGTGAAATAGAATTTAACATGGGGGTTTTTTACTTTTCATAGGAAAATGAAGTTTATCCTTAGGAAAAGGGGTTTTATTAGGGTAATGAAGGGAAATGAATTTTATAGGGAATTCTATCACTTAATGTCCATAATTCATTAAACCGAGGGTCCAGTCCCACCAAAAGTCAAAGAAATGCTCTGAGCCTTTATGACTTGAAGGATTTAAGTACTAGAACTTACTTGTGGATGGGGATATTAGTAAGTAAAGGGATGAAAATAGTGAAGGGAAGTTAATTAAATGAACTTGTAAACCATTGTTTTTGCCTTCTTAAATGTTCATGCACATTGAAACATATAATCAAGCATGATAAATGTGCTTTTATCCAATCAACTTTGTACTTCAGCAACCTTTATTCTACTTACCCATTACTTACCCTACCATTTTTTCTTCATTTTATTTGAGTGCATTTAGGCTAGCAGACCCTTATCATTCATTTTTCTTTTGAAAAGTAAAGTATCTAATTCCAACCTTATATCATTCAAGGGCTCAGATTAAACTGGTAAACTCCTTTTATTTTCTCTACCTATCTAATGATCTGCCATGATTAAGCTGTTTGGTCAGATTTTATTCTCTAACTATAAACATAAAATTGAAAGCACGAAATAGCTAAGATTAAAGAGTTTGACTACCATGGGTTGTGGCATGTATGACAAGCTTCACACAACCATTATTTAAAAAGAGTAAAGCAGTAAAATAGTAGTGGCATTTATACTTGCACACTTTCATGATCTATTTTTGTTTTTGGGGTTCATATATTTTCATTTTTTGATCTTTTCCTATTCTTTTTGTCCTTTGATGTTTCTTTTAGGACATACCTTCTTTACATTTTTAAAATTTTTAATATGGAAAACATTTGCAGAAAGCAAAGTTATGTACAATATTACAAGGCTCAACCTTAGCTAATTCAAAATTATGAATCCTATCTATCACTATAGAACTCTAACATAACCTATATTAAAATATTTATAATACTATTAAATATTTTAATCTTGATGCCTCCAACCTCAATAGTCTTACAAGAAACATTATTTCCTATAAGAACAATACCACCATCAAAAGATTGATAATAAAAGAAATCAAAACTTCTATCTAGACAGATGTGATGAGAAGCACCATAATTTAATAATTATTCTTCATAATATTGAAGGACACTATAAATAGATATAACTTCATCAATCATAGTTGGGCCTGATTCAACTAGATTTGCTTCCTTTTTAGGGTCTTCCTAGGATTCTCTTCTTCCAACAATGTTTATTGAGATGCCTTGAATAATCATATTACCATCTTTTGAATTTACATGTCTTTCCTTTTGACTTTGATTTGGATGTACCTCTTAACTTCTCTTAGTTTTCACTGGATTGATCTCTAACCATAATTACTTTTGGCGTGGAGGTTTCAATACTAGGTTTCCTCCACACCTTGTCAAACAATAAGTCTCCAACAACAGAATCATAATCAAGAGTATTAGTTGTACTAAATTTAATGGAAGTGACAAAATGATCCCACAATTTAGGGAATGAACATAACAATGTAAGTGCATTATTTTCTTCATTTTTTTTAACATCCATACTAGTCACACTGAGATATAATAGTATTAAATACATTTAAATGATCAATGATATTTGTACCTTCTTTCATTTTCAGACTGTAAATTTCCTCTTTAAATAGATTTTGTTGGCAAGGATTTTATCATATAAAGGCTCTCCATCCTGTTCCATAAGCCTCCCATTATTTCTTCTCCAACAATATTAAACAAAACATCATCGACAAGACATAACTAAATGATGCTAAGAGATTTTACATCTAGGTCTTCCCACTCTTCTTGCCATCTAATGCCTTATGCAATCATTGTTGCATTAACAAATCTATCATCTTGAGCTTCCATACTTCAAAGTTATTTTTACTATTAAACTTCTTCACTTCAAACTTTGAATTCTTTATCTTCACTATTAATCTCTACATAAGGCTCCCTCTCATATATATATATATATATTAACACTTCCGATAGAATTGCGCAAGCTCAAACCCCACTACTAGTATCAAACCAAAGAGAAAATGACCCTTTTCTCAACTACTCGAAAGTCCCTCAAAGTTGGCTTGTGTAACCTTCGACTTGATAAAAGGTCTTTGTACATTCCACCAGGTTCACTCAATCACAAAAAATAAATAGGCATGGACCATGGGCCTCCACTAAACAAACACAAACCTCTGATAACTTCCCAAGAATGGATCCATCTCACCTCAACAATAATTCACTCAACCATGAATTCACCTCCACAAATGAAGTTTCAGGTATCAAATCATCAACACTTTGCCTCCTCCAACATGAATTAGTGTGGAATCCAATTGTGACATCAAAGCTCATGTCTCCCTTACAAAATGAGCATGAAAAATCAATGTGGGTTTCATGGTTCCATGAGCCTCTTTTTATCACCAACAAAATGCCCCTCTATGGGTCAAAATTATTCATTTTGCTATGCACAATCGATGACTACCTAATCTTGTATGTGATTACACAACCAACAACCTAAGGTTTAAAATTTATCTACTTCTTGAATACATATACAAAATACGAGCCACTCCTTTATATTTTCTTAGGTGTTTGTTAGGGTTTTGCTACTTTTCCTCCTCAAATTGTTGGATAAATGGCTTCAAATTGGTACAACCTTCCTTGGTAAATTTATCTATGCTCCACGGGCCTGCAACTCGCTCCTCTTCCCATAAGTGAGATGGACATAACTCAACCCTTTCACCTTTTCTTTGATGCCACTTGTTGGTATTGTTGAACCTAAATCAATAAGTAATTTTCATAGAGAAATGAATTAAGACAATATGGAAGCACATATAAAACATGAAATTTAAGATGTAAAAACATGACAATTTATTCAGGAAACATCCACGAGGAAAGGTATCATAATTTATTGCTCAAGAAGAAATTCATGGTTACAACCAATTTAACCCAACTCTCAAGTTACATGGATATATCTATTTTGGCATTGTTACATGTGTTACACAAATTTCTATCGGTTTCGTTGACCAATACCGTTATACAAATTTGGTGTGTATATGTGTTTTCCTATTGTTTAGGTATAGTCGTATTACACAATCATTTAATATATCAACCCATAGCCATATGTGATATTGTGATGAAATCGATATAGTATACACAAAAGAGGAAGTTTCTTTAATAAAACCAACTACCATGCAATCTAGTTTTACTTGGCATATAAAGTAAATTAAAAAAATTCCAATCACACTTCTAAATTAAAACATAAAGAAAGAGAATCATCAATGTTCTTGATATTCAATGTACTTGATGGCACCTCACATGGTAAAGCACTTGGGAGTTGTGCCCATTATTTTTACCATTGAACTCTATCTACCAACTGAGAATAAGAACAAGGTGATTCCATAACACCCTGATTCGGTAGCAAAAGCTGCAGGAAAATTAAAACATAAAATAGGGCACACAAGAAACTAAAAGCAATTGATGACATAGAAAGTAATTAACTCACAACAAAAATAAAACATAAATATGTATAAGTATCAACAACACAACACTTTACCTCGAAGGGGCCCTCTCAAGGTTTGGCCTCTACGAGCACTTATAGAATCACCAAAATAATGTTATGTTATGATCCATGCATAAAGTTCAAGCATGTATGTAGATATGCTAAGTTTTATATTATTTCTACAAAACATGAGTTCTTTACATGCAAGCTAACACCATCATCCTCGTGTTTGAGGGGATTACAACATTTATGTATAAGAAGGGGGTTTTTCAGCTCCATAAATGGAGTGGTAGGTCCCCTCAAAATTTTATTACAATTTTGAAACAAACATACAAACTTAAAGGATTGCAACTATTCATTGACCCTTTAACTTGATTGGTTTTAACAACTAACCCTTGGTTTAGTCCTTAGTTGACAAAGTCATAAAATTCCTCTTTCCAATTGGTAGATTCATATTCAACTTATGGCCCACTTTCCTTTCCATCTTCTAATGGCTTCAAAAGCATAAACATGGTTATGCAACCCTAAGGTGGTTCAAATTAATATTTGGTTCAACCTGTAAGTTGATAATATGGAATTAAATGTACAAGTGAAATCAATTCATAACCATCACAATATTCGACGAGATCCTCGTGGCCATGTTTGAAGATATTCCTAGTGATTTTACACTTTTCAGTGCACTTGATAATAATATTGATGATGAAAACCCTTTCGGTCACCTAACGGTATGGTTCAAGGGTTAGTTCCATACAAAGGCTTGAAAGGTATGATTGGTGACTAAGCCAATGCATTGACATGGAAAATACAACTATATGCTTTAGACATAATTGAGTTTGTGCATTGAATTAGAAATGTACTTGTAGATGACCACCCTTATAATAATCAAGTTAGTAGAGCCTTTGCGTAGTTATAACATATTGTATGCAACAACATAATTAACCTCAAAACACACCTTAATTCTAACTATAAAAGAAACTAAGAGAGAAAATGACAAATATGTGTACCTTTGAGCAAGATCATAATAAGGGTAAAGGAATGATCCTTATACACAATAGGAAAAGGAAAATTGTATATGTATTGGAGGAAAAAAGGAAATGTTTTTGTAGAAAAAATATGACAAAATAACAATCTATCATCTTCCCGTCTATTCCAATTTTGGGATCCTCTGTATGGAGTTATCCCTAGTAAAAGGTAGGGTGTCCAAATTCCCCCGGGTTATAATAGCCTAGAGTTCTATCCAACTCTATCCATTGAGTCCTCTCATATTGGTCATCCTATTTTGTTAGTTCCTTATAAAACCAAGTGGGGAACCAAATGACAAGATTCCTATCCATCTAGGCCCACAGTTCATTAAAAAGTTTGTATAAAAAAAACCTTATTGAGGGATAGATTGAGAAAAGGATATCCCATTGGATTTATACTTTTCAAGTAATTTGATAAATTCTCCTATATATCGTGAGAGTTTAGTAGAGATTCTAGGGAGTGACCTCTTACGGATTCTTGCTATTCTGCCACTGCATATCTTTGGTAGTGCTTAATTGTCATAGACTCACCTAGATCCTATCTCAACCTTTGATAGTAATCCATAATTACTCCTTCCCATGGATATTCATATTGAACTATTAACTTGGCATATGACTTTGTTTGGGCATAGAAATCTCTAGGCTAGATTAAGAATATAGGATTTGAAGGTTCTTAATTGGACATCCTTGACATAAGGGGTTATAACGAGTGTTATCCTAGAGTAAGAAATTAAACTAATACAACTCGCATAATAAATTTTGGTCTCTAGAATCAATAGAGAAAACTATGTCCATAAAGTCTTGTTTTTGTTTTATTTCACAATGTTTTCCTGCTATCAATGGTCTTAGTCTAAAAGAGGTCCATTGATCATGTATAAATGTGGGATATACCTAAGAGGGTGTTTTGCAAGATACTTCTTCAAGGTCTAATTCACATGCAGTTTGCTTTAGTTTCAAGGTTTAGGCTTATGGCAATTGTTATTTGTACTCTTAGATTTTTTGATTTCCATCTTTTCTTGGGTAAGGTAAATGGATAGCCACCTTTGTCTCATATTCTTAATAACTTGATGATGGCTTTGTTTGTTTATGATCCCTAGATCAAAGAGTTCATCTTTTGTTCTCCATTATTAAAAATAAGGTTTCATCTAGACAAGCATAGGTATTTGTGATTTTATTTTTTTGGCTAGACCCATGGGGGATTTGAACCTTGAATCTAATGGTCTACTTGATACTTCATAATGTGGAAATCACCAATTAGGCTGCGCACCATGGGAAGGTATTTGTGATTATATAATGAAGAATGATATTAATATCTTGTTGGGAATATCTGAGTAATTGTGTGCCCTAAGTTCTTTGCCTTTTGCCTGATTGATGGCTTCTAGTAATGTGTCCAAACTACTAAATTTTGGTATATTCTGTCAAATATTGGCTCTAAGCCTTTGATTCTTTAACAACAATTTTTTGTTTTTTGTTTTTTTTTTTTCTTTTCTGAATAGGGTTTGGTAGCTAGGATTGCAAAATTGAAAGAGTTTCAAGCCAACCATCATACCTTTTTTTTCCTTTAATATTCTTGACTCTGCTTGGTCCTACTTCCTTAGGTCCTATGACAAAGCCTTGGTACTAGGGTTTTTTTGGCCATAAGGCCCTTGGACTGATCTTTCAGAATCAAGGATATAGGTTATGATGATCGAAATTCCCTATCCATATTATCATATAAGGGTTCTTCATACCCTTTGGTAAATTGCTCCTCCACTTTATCTAAGGACAAGTTAGGTTCTTTGGTTGAGTCTAAAGGGTTTTCTATGTTTGGTCGTGCTTGTTTCCGACTAGAGGAGAACTCCTCTCGGTGTTCATTGTTCCTGACCCCATCATCCCCAGACTAGGATGATTTTGTAACAACCTAAATTTTGGGGCTTGCATCCCTCTTCCACTTTACTATAAATTGGCATTATGAAGCCCTTGTTGTGTAATGTGGATCTAGGACTCGAGTCGAGGTAGAGGTTTGTGACTTTTTCTCAGCTAATTGACCCTTTGGTGATGGTTGTAGGTAGGGATAGAATTTTATAGACAAATTGGCCATCATGGGGTGATTTTCCCATCAAATAAAGTTTTAAAATTTACAAAACTGTCAAGATCCTTCTTTAAAACTTTGATGAGGAGTCAAAGAGGTGTAAAAATTGCCAAATTTAAGGGGTGGGTCTATTTTGAAATTCTGACCCTAGTTGTATGTATAATCAATAATTTAACAGAGGATTGAACTCAGGGTTACCAATGATTCTAAAATTGACTAACTCGATAGGTTATAAGACTTCAAAAAATGATATTAGGTTCACCGTGAATTTGTACGTAACGTTGGATAAATCCTTGACATGTGTGGGGATATGAATTGTTTCAAACATCACATCATTTTCATGATGCCGAATGTACCATTTTATATGATACTAAATTGACATACATTTGAAGCATTATGGTTTGTTATTCTACAAAATGGGTTATTGTTATGAAGTGTATCATAATTACATAGTAAGGCATGCAATTAAATGGACCAAAATTATAAAATAAGGCATGCTACGAAATAGTTATTATTAATATATGCCCTGAATAACATATTAAATTAAAGGGTAACATTATCACACATATAAATTTAATTTTGGATATGACTGTTATGATACCAAATACTTTTTGGTTAGTAATAGGTCCACCAAAGTGTTCAAGTTGTGCATTATGACATATAAAGTACATTTTGGATATGAATGTTATGTTACCAAATAGTTTTTGGTTAGTAATAGGTACACCATAGTGTTTAAAGTCAAAATAAGTGCTATGAATGTTGAAAAATATAGGGGCAACTAGATTAGGTGATTTCTCTTATTTTGATAACTACTTGTGATGTATTTTTACTTAACTTGATTAGCTTCTTCTTTCACTTGATTTATAATTATTTTCTTATCATCAAACAACTATCAGACAATGAAAGAACAATGAGACAAGATGACACAAAATGTAGGTTGCTAGCTAGGGCCAAAACCTCTCCTCTTGAGAGGAAAACCCATAAGAATTCTTTTCTTCTTATAGAATCTTCAAATGACGAATTCCAAGACCTAAGAACATTGAAAAAGACCCATCTAATACCAAGTCAAACTTCCTTTTTGATGAGATTTCGTTACAAAACTTACAACAAAAACATTTTACCTTCCGACAACAACTTTGACCTCAACAACTTCTCCAACAACTTTGACCCCAACAACTTTTCCAGCGACTTCAACAACTTCCAACAATTTTGACTTTCCTAGCAATTTCCAACAACTTCGACTTTCCCAACAAATTCCAACAAATTCAACATGCCCACCAACTTCTAGCAACTTCGACTTTCCGAATAACTTCCAACGACTTCGACTTGCCCGACAACTTCCGGCAACTTCGACTTGCCCGAAAAATTCTAGCAACTTCGACTTGCCTAACAAATTCCAACAACTTCGACTTTCCCAACAACTACTAGCAACTTCAACTTACCCAACAAATTTAAAAACCCTAACACAAGAGATAGAGAGAGATTTCCAAAACTTCGATCTTTCTTCCTTTCTTCTTATCCTTGATTTTCATCCTTTTCTTCTGGTCTTGCTGCTTCTTTCTTCTGGAGATCGAACTTTCTTCTTATTATTTCCAAATGAGGTCGAGTTCCTTCTTATATATAGGATTTATAGAGGTATGAATTGATTCCATGAGGTTGACTTGATCTTTCATGTAGGCCAACTTGATTGACAAGGTCTTGGAGGGTCTTTATGACATTTTTGACTCTATAAAAATTTTATTTACAAAATACAACATGCCCAAAGGGGTCACACATGTATGAAAATGACTCTTTTGACTTCATAATTCTATGAAAAACCTAAAGCACTCAATGGATGCTTGAAATAAAAATAAATTCACCTTAAGCATGAAACCCATACATCAAGAATGAAAATAATAAATTTATTTTTTTTCTTTTCATAAAATACATAAAATCATGATTACAATAGACATTGTGAAGACTAAACCTAGTTACAAGAGATACAATATACATTTCAACACTTCCTGTTAACTAGGGAGGTATTCATAATCCATACATGGTACTTGGAAATTCTCATATTGAAGAGTTCTCATAAGAAGATTCAGATTGGTAAGCTGTCTCATAAGCTATTGTTTCAACTTATCTCATTGCATCTAATCATACAAACTAGCATTTTCACATATAAATGCCTTGATTAACAACTCGATATCTCCACAAGGTCATAGCACAATGTTGGTTAGACAATCACTGATAGACACCATCATCATTGTCTCTTAAGGCACATGCCCCACCCAGATTTTCACAAGGTATGTCCTTCTAGGACAATTCCTGGCTTGGAATAACACATCCCCAAGAAATTTCCTCTTCAACTACTCTTACCTATTGGATGTCTTACCACATCCTCAAAGAGTACTTGAAACCATATTCTTACCCAATCCTCCATTATTTCTTCATAACATAAAGACAAGAATGATGTTTCCATCTCTCCGTAATGGCCTTCACTAAGACTTACGACTATTAGTCCTGGTCTAGTACATGACATATGAAGTAGAGAGCCATATTCATCACTCTCTCTTAACCAAGGAAGATCTAATCATTCCTATAAAAGGAATATACCCAATATCCCTCTTACTTAGGGATTTTTTACCAACAAAACTATATGCTCTTTGGTGGAGATCATGGTACTATCAACTGCTTGTAGGGCTCCTCTTTCTGCATCATGTCATGAACTTCGTCTTCTTCATCATGGAGCTTTCATCATCATCACTTCATTGTAGGGAATTGACCATCTTCTCCATCACTTTCCCTTCAACAAAATATAGGGTTAAACAATATTCATCTCATAATTTTCTTCATCGGGAAGTGATCTTCTAGTCCATATCTGTCTTTTCCTTCATACAACTACATCTTCCAAGTTATGTTTCTTTCAGGATCTTCCATCTAATCTCAAGAGTACTAGTTGTAGGTGACATCTACAACTCTCTTTCGGTAGCCCTGTTTCAATCCAACCAGATGTTTTGAAAATAAAAAATGAACATCAAATCAAAGTTACTTTTTTATGATGGCCTTTCATCATGACATATGCTTCTTGCAACATCAACATCCTACACATTTGTAACATACTGCCCCCACATTTACCCAAGCTAACCAGTCAACTAGGGTAAACATGTGACGAGAGGCTACTATGATATGATTCAAATCCCTAAGTACAGTTAAGGAAGTGGAACTGACAAACACAACCAAACTGACCTTCCCCAGGAGTTACAGACCCTTCTAGAGGTAACCAATCCTTCCAGGTGCTTAACCCTTGAGAAAACTTGTATTTTTAATGTCCTAGAGCCTTAGTTGCTCCCATGACAATGCATGCATGCGACCAAAGCCTTCCAGTTTCTCCCACAGCAAGGCATGCCAATGACTATGGACTTTTCCAGGAAGTTATGAGCCAACGAACCTAGATTCTGTGCCACTTTTTCCGGGCCGAAACTCAAGCCATTGCCCAAAACTTCATGAAACTTTCAGGAAAGATAAATGACATTGAAGCAAAGGTACTACTGCAAACACTTGAGTAAGGAATTTACCAGACCTTTACTAGCCATGATAGGAATTTTGTCAAACATGTCACAAATATGCAATCTATAGGTCATAAAATTAGATCTGAGCATAGGGGTCTCATACTTATCTGAGATTCATAAAGAAGCATTGTTGCCTTATCAAATAATTGAATTATCATCTATTAGGTCATATATTCATTGCACTTTCAACTACTAATAAAAACATGAGGAGAGCTATACATCAAGTCTGTCATAAAACATACTCATAACCAACATATAACCAACAAAAATAACATGATATAACAACCATAAGAATCACATATGAACCAATATATTTACACATGAAAAACCATTGAAAAGGAACTCTTATTAAAGAGTGCAAAAGAAAACTAGGTATGAGAATTCCACGAACGTCCCGACCATATATTGGCTGAACCTAATATTTTAGCCAGTCACCCCCGTGCCATATTGCAAGCATGAATGTGGGACTCAGAACAAAACCAAACGAGGTTTCTTTGTGCTTTACCCCAATCCCCACCGGATCACTAGGCCCTAAACAAGCATGGATGCCACTGTATTTCTCCACCTACACCGTGAGGAATTTTCTTGTTTGATAGTCTCTAGGATTTACCATATATTGCACCATTCATCGGTCAAGGATTCCTAGGCCTGATCGAGGGTACACAACTCTAGGATTTACTATATATCCCACCATTCACCGGTTGAGGATTCCTAGGCCTAATAGAGGGTACACACCTCTAGGATTTACTATATATCCCACCATTCACTGGTTGAGGGTTCCTAGGCCCACCGAGACACACAAAATATGGATTTACCACAATCCAACTTTCTCCAGTCCAAAGATTCCTAGGCCTTGTGTTCTTTCTTTCAGAGACTACCTCACTCAATTTTGAAAACCATCCGACAATCTAGCTCAACCAAATACAAGATAACCCATCGCACCATGGATATTCGGAAATGGAAAGCCAAGGCTAAAGAAAACTATCACACCTGGAAAAACCAATGCCAATGAAAACAAGAGAACCAAATACACAGATGCATGTACCATGCATGCCAAATCTAGCAAGGAAATCACACATGCAAATCGATACCTACAAGTAATCTCGTTATAGCTGCTTGATCCCACTCTTCTTTGCTTGATCTTTACTTCCCTTTTCCTTCTTTTCTTTCCTTGATCCAACGCTAAAGTGCTCCAAGAAGAATAAAAAGAGAGAGAGAGAATAAAGAGAGATCTCCAAAACTGAACTGACAAAAGGTTGTCCACTGATCCTCAGAAGCCTTCTTATTAATGAGGCCTCTACTTTATTTAATTTTCCATTATTTTCCTTCATTTTCCTTCATTTTCCTCCTCACATGAAACATGTGACCTTTCACCTTCCTTTTCTCCTATTTTCCATTATTTTCATAAATAAATTTCCAAAACCGCCATTTTGCCTTTCCAAAGCCTTTACCATTTCCTTTGACAATTCCCTTAGCCATAATAAACCAAATTAACACCCACACTAGGATGTTTTTCCCAATTCTCAGCTTGGAATACGCGTCCCATGACCTTGGTCATTATTTTTCCTTTATTAACTTTATTACATGGATTTTTTACCAGGGATGTTACAAAACCCTCCCCCTTGGGGGAACACCATCCTCAGTGTTTAATGACACCTGAAACCAATAAGGCTACTGAAAGCAAAACACACTTCCCTTGGAGCTTTATAACTTATCTTGATGAAGTATTTGCAATGATCAACTTGGTGAGAATCAAACCAACATGAAAAACATAACAACATGACAATCATGACGACATGATACCCATATCGATTATTGGAGATTTATAACACAACTCATGGCGGTATTTACATCCATATACATATGTACATATACCAAAACATCACAACAAAACATATACCAAAAACATTCGCTCAATCAACAAATAGAGAAGGATACATAGCCCGCACCTGATCTCAATTCCCATGTAGCTTCATCGGGCCCAAAGTGCTTTCACTGCACTTTAACCTGCTTGATTGCTTAGTTTTAGAGCATGAGCATATTTTTCTACAATATATGTCGAGGTTCCAGTTGAAATTCTCCATCTGGATCCACCTGTAATACAAACCATTCAATCACATGATTAACATATTTAACATACTTCTTAAGCAATGACACATGGAAAACTTCATGGACTTTCACTTTCGGAGGCAGTGAAATTCGATAGGCTACTGGTCCAATCCTTTCAATAATATTGAAATGCCCACAAAATCGAGGTGCCTACTTGGCACATGATCTAATCCTCAAGGATATCTTCTTCAGATTGATGCGCAAGTACACCTGTTCTCCAACTTGAAAATTCTTAAACAACCTATTTCGATCTACATAAGTTTTCTACCTATCCTGTGCTACCTTTATATTCTTCTTGATAACCTGCATTTTCCATTCCATCTCTGCCAACATGCCCGATCCTATCAATACCCTGTTCACTGGATCACTCCAACTGATGGGAGTATTACAACTCTGCCCATATAGTGCCTGCAATCCTCAAATATTCGTGATACCCACTGTTGTAAGAAAACTCAACCAATGAAAGGTACTCCTCCCATCTCCTCTATTGATGCATCACATACATCCTCAACATGTACTCCAATACCTTGTTGACCCTCTCTATCTGTCCATCTGTTTGTGGATGATAAGCTGTGCTGAAGGCCAACTATGTCCCCAAACTTGCAAACAACTCCTACCAAAACTTGGAAGTGAACTCAGCATCCCTGTCTGACACAATCTTCCTTGGAAATCCACGCAACCTCACTACTCTTTGATGATTACTAGTGCCACATCACTAGCTGAATAAGTAGACTTCATTGAAATGAAGTGCGCTACCTTTGTCAATCTGTTAACCACAACCATGATGGAATCATGTTTTCTAGATGTTCTCGGAAAAACTTTGATGAAATTCATGGAAATGAACTCCCACTTCCACTCTATAATCGGAATCGGCTGAAGCAATCCACCTGTATGGTTACACTCGACCTTCACCTACTAACAATCTAAACATCTAGCCACAAACTCTACCACTTCTTCAGATTTGGCCAATGATAAAACTTCTTCACTGCTGTCAATGTCTTCTGGTATCTTGGGTGACCTGAATATGGTTTTGCATGAAACTCTGGTAAGATAGTATTCTTTCTCTCACTGTCATCCAACACATATATCCTATCCCTAAATCTGACCAAACCATCTGCTGTGAGACGATAATCGACATCCTGACTACCTGTACCCTATTGTAACCTATGCATAAGCTCCATGTGCCTGCCATCCTGTTGTCCTACCTGTACGATCCAATCCTGTAAGTCTGTCCCATAAGAACTCATAGCTACTATGTGATTCACCTATACTCTCCTACTAAGAGCATATGCAACCATGTTCTCCTTACCATTGATGTACTTGATCTCAAAGTCGAAGTCACTGATCGTGCCCAAACATCTAGCTTACTTGGAATTCATATTCAGTTGGTCAAATAGATACCTCTATCTACTGTGATCACTCATGAGTACAAGCCTCCTGCCAAGAAGATAGTGTCTCCACATATTCAATGCATGGATTATTGCTTCCAACTCAATATCATGTGTTGGATAATTATGGTCATGCTCATTTAGTTTCCGTGACTAATAGCATACTACTTGTCCTTCCTACATAAGGACTCCACCAAGTCCTCTCTTGAAAGCATCTTTACACACCACAAACTCTTTTTCAGATCTACAATCTTTAGCACTGGAGCATTTGTCAACAACTGCTTCAATTGTTCAAAACTGGCTACACATTACTCTGTCCATTCAAATTTCTTACCTTGCATTTGCAGTGATGTAATAGGTTATGCAATGCAAGAGAAGTTCTTGATGAACCTGCTATAATAACCTGCTAGCCCCATAAATGATATTACCTCATCCTTATTTCTAGGAGCTTCCCACTCTATGATAGCCCTTATCTTCTCTGGATCCATTGCTATGCCTTCCTTGGAAACAACATGTCCCAAGTAATGTACCTCTGTCTAAAATAAACCACATTTGCTAAGTTTGGCATACCATTGATGCTCTCTCAACAATCTCAATACTACTGTTAAGTGTTCATCATGTTCTTTCTCATTTTTAGAGTATATCAAGATGTCATCAATGAATACAATAACAAAATTGTCTAGATAAGGATGCAACACACTATTCATTAAGCATATAAAATTGTCTAGAGCATTAGTCAAAACAAATGGAACTAAAACAAAGTCATAATTCCCATAACTAGTCTGGAAAGATGTCTTGTAAATGTCCTCTTCTTTAATGCATAACTAATGGTATCTTGATCTCAGATCAATCTTCGAGAACATTTCTTCTCCCTTAAACTGATCGAACAAGTCATCAATCCTTGTCAACATATACCTGTTCTTGATGGTCACCTTGTTCAGCTACCTGTAATCAATGCATAGCTTGAGAGTACCATTCTTCTTCTTCACAAACAATAGCAGTGCACCCCAAGGTGATACACTTGGCCTAATATATCCGTTTTACAACTTCAAATCTATTAACTCTAGAGTGCTCATCCTGTATGGTGCCTTTGATGTTGGTGCTTCCCATGGTACCAAATCAATGGAAAATTCCACTTCTCTGTGAGGTGACAACTCTGAAATATCTGCTGGAAACACATCTTAACACTGCTGCAAGATTGGGTACCTGCTCAATACCTCCACATCCTTACCTCTATCACTAGAAATATGCACTGTAAATAGAACACACCCTTTTCTGTGACTACGCTTTGCCTGCATAGATGTCACCATTCTAATTGATGTTGCCTTCTTCTTACCCTGCAAGATCCTCTATTATCCATTATCATCCAAACACTCAATGGCCTTGTCATAACAATCCACTTTGGTCCTATGAAGATACAACTAGTCCATACCCAAAAGCATACTATATGATCCCAATGAAAATACATTCAAATGTGTTTAGGTAGGCATACCATTCAAATCAAATGTACAAACTCTTACCCAATGATACGCTCTCTTCTTTGTACATGTAGCCAACTGCACTAACTGGGATTCTACATGCACTTCTTTATTCAAACCACACTTATCCACCAGGTTAGGATTATCATAACTATAATTAGATCCAGGGTCAATCAAAATAGAAACAACTTTATCACAAATCTTACTGTCCATCTTGATAATAATTTCCTGGTGATATTCCTGCTTGTCATCTAGCACTGCATAAATCCGTGGAATGCTCTGGTCAACATCCCCAACTTCCCGCGCTTCTTACGCACTCTAAATCTGAGGCCTACCAATCTGATTCTATGGAAAATCCCTCTTAAGAGGCTTCTTACCACATGTCCAACACTACAACCATCCTGTACCATCACCTTTATTCTTCTACCCTCCATACTTTGACCCATTAAACTTCTTGTGAGGTGCAACCTTTTCTTTCTCACTTTCATCCCGAGGCCTTGTTCTTTTCAGCTTCCATTTACCTTTAGCTTTATATTTCCCTTTCCAGTCCTGCTACGATTCTGTCTTACACTTTGACTGCTCATAAAAATGCATCAATTTACCAATAAATTTATCAAGAAACCAAGGCTCATCATACTTAATCCGATCTCTAAATGCTAATTGGTAATCTAATGGAAAATCTCTGAAATTTTGCCTTATCATCTTTAATATACGGTGCATACCTCAATAACTCTAGGAACTTAGTTGTGTACTCCTCATCTAACATTGATCCCATCTTTAACTCATAGAATTCCTTGGATTTTCTGTCGTAGTACCTCTCGAACAAGTACTTCTTCCTGAAGAGTCTATTGAATTCATGCAAACTCAAGTCTGGTTTCATGATGTCTCCAACCTGCTTCACATATTCCTACCATGTTTTCTTTCCCTATGAGGCTGAAGATAACTATTCTGACCTTCATATTCTCTATGTATTCATGCAACTCAAAGAATTTATTCATTCCAAGTAACCATGTTTCTGCATCCTCTGGCTTATTCAAATCTCCATCAAATGTAGGTGGATTTTCTTTCTTGAACTCATTTGGAAAATATCACCTATCACTCCTCCTGTAAGCATGATAACGATGACGATCATAGTGCCTTTCAAAACCAAAACTAGAATAGAACCTGTTTCCATCACCTTTCCTATTTAGAGCATCCAAGAGTCTGCCATCTCTGATCGTGTCATCCCTACCTGACCTGTGCCCACCATGAGAACTATTTCCATATGCCCGATTAGTTATGTCCTACTGCCCTTGGCTGATCCGAAGTGGCCCTAGTCTCTGCAATTTTGACAAACTCTGAAGGATTACTACATTGAGTTTTGCTTGTTTCTCCTATGCCTGCATGATTTTGTCGTTATATGCCTTGCAACTCCTTATTTGTGCCTTTAAACTTCTCAATGTTTCTGCTAAGTTAGAAGAGTTCCCAATACCACATTTCTCATCTGATCCATAAGGAGAGTCTCGTGAACTATAATCTACCATATTTCTAGTCATCTTTGATCTCTTTCCAACAAGTACACTATGTTAGCTAAAACCAAAACATAACATAATCAAAATACCTCAGTATAGTTTAGGGGAAGATATCTCATCTGCAAGATCAACTAGATTAGCATGATACATGTATAATCATAATCACATCAACATATAACATCAATTTACCCACTATCCAGTTATCAATGCCTGATCATAACAACCACATACGATGACCTCATGCATGAAAACTACAACCATATCAATGTATTCATAACAATACATAAGCACTGACATGCATGACCAATGCATAACTGACATACACTCATGATGACCACATCCAACAACACACCATCCAATTTCACATGGAGACACAAATGCAACCATGACCAACACCTTGCATACACAACATGAACATACACCACAAGCATGAAGAACACATATATGAAACCAACATGAATGCATGACCAACACACCACCCATCTAGTCCAAGGGGTGGACCATGCTCTGACACCACTTTGTAGCACCCTCCTCCCACATTTACCCAAGCTAACCGGTCCACTGGGGTAAACATATGACAAGAGGCTACTATGATGGGATTCAACTCCCCAAGTATAGATAAGGAAGTGGAACCAACAAACACAACCAAACTGACCTTACCCAGGAGCTACAAACCCTCTAGGAGGTAACCAATCCTTCCAGGTGCTTAACCCTTGAGACAATTTATTTTTTTACCGTCCTAAAGCCTCAGTCGCTCCCATGAAAAGGCATGCATGTGACCAAATCCCTCCAGTCACTCCCACATCAAGGCATGCTAGTGAAAATGGACTTTTATAGGCAGTTCTAAGCCAACGACCCCAAATTCTGTGCCACTTTTTCAAGGCCTTGACTCATGCCACTGCCCAAAACTTCATGAAACTTTCAAGAATAATAAATGACACTGAAATAAAGGTACTAATTCAAGCATTTGAGTAAGGAATTGACCATACCCCTACTAGCCATGATCGACATTTTGTCAAACATGTCACAAATATGCAATATATAGGTCATAACAACATATATGAGCATAGGGTCTCATACTTATATGAGATTTGTAAAGAAACATTGTTTTCTTATCACAATAACTGAATTATCATCTAATAGTTTATATATTCATTTCACTTTCAACTACTAATAAAAAAATGATGAGAGCCATACATCAAGTCTGTCATAAGACATAACAAGCATATAACCAACATAAATAACAAGATTTAACAACCATAAGAATCACATATTAACCAACATATTTACATATGAAAAACCAATGAAAATGAACTCTTATTAATGAATGCAAAATCCAACCAGGTATTGGACTCCCACGAAACAATCGATCATAGATTGGATGAACCAAATATTTCTTTTATCCAATCACCCCCTTGCCATATTCCAAGCATGAATGTGGGACTCAAAACCAAACCAAATTAGGTTTCCTTAGGCTTTATCACAATCCCCACCAGATCACTAGGCCCTAAATAGGCATGGATGCCACTGGATTTCTCCACCTACACCATGAGGAATTATCCTGTCTCCTAATCTCAAGGATTTACCGCATATCCTTCCGTACAATGGTTGAAGATTCCTAGGCCTAATCAAGACTTCACCCTCTAGGATTTACTATATATCATGCCATTCGCCAGTCAAGGATTCCTAGGCTTGATTGAGGGTACACAACTCTAGTATTTATCGTATATACCACCATTCACCGGTCGAGGATTCTTAGGCCCACTGAGGCACACAAAATCAGGCTTTACCACAATCTTGCGTCCTTTGGTCTAGTGATTCCTAGGCCTTGTGTTCTTTCTTTCAGAGACCACCTCACTCAGTTTCGAAAAACATTCGGCAATCCAACTCAACCAAAAGCAATAGAACCCATCACACCATTTCTATCTAGAAATGGTAAGGCAAGGTTGAAGAACACTGTCACACCTGGAAAAACCCCTGCTAATGACAACAAAGAACTAAATACACACATGCATGTACCATGAATGCCAAATCTAGCAAGGAAATCACACATGAAAATTGATAGCTATAAGTAATCCTGCTGTAGTTGCTTGATCCTGCTATTCCTTGCTTGATATTTGTTTCCCTTTGCCTTCTTTTCTTTCCTTGATTCAATGTTGAAGTGCTCCAAGAAAACTCTGTGTCCAAGAGTGTAAGAGAGAGAGAATAGAGTGAGAGCTCCAAAATTGAACTAACAAAAGGTTATGAAATGATCCTTAAAAGTCTTTTTATTAATTGGGCCTCTATTTTCTTCAACTTTCCATTATTTTCCTTCATTTTCCTCCTCACATGCAACTTGTGACCTTTCACCTCCCTTTCTCCTATTTTCCATTATTTTCATAAATAAATTTCCAAAAATGCCATTTTTCCTTTCCAAAGCCTTTTCCATTGCCTTTGCCAATTCCCTTAGCCATAATAAACTGTTAGGTCCCTATAATACTAGTGATTCCCCCATTACTATTGTCATTGTAGCCCTTATTGTTATTTTTGTGCCCCTATTGTCCCCATATTGTTATTATTGTGCCCCATAGAAACCCACTATTGTTATTGTTGTGCCCTTATATTATTATTGTTATGTCAACTTTGATTATATTGTGACGCCTTAGACTCCTATATATAGAAGGGGGTTTCTTCATTTGTATCATCCAAGAATTGTTAATTTGTGTAATTTAAAGGAGGTTGCCCCCCTCAAAGAGGCTGATTCTGAAGTCGTTGATCTATCTTTTCTATATTTTTGTGAGCTGGTTTCTTTACATTTGGTATAAGAGGTTTGAATTCTAGGGTTTTTCTACTCCAAATAGGTCATCGTGGAATTTTCTCTATAACATTTTCTCTATGAAGTTTCAGAAACTAAAACAAAATCCCATTTGAGCCGAAATCATTTTGAACCTCGGATCCGAATTTCAGATCTCGTCTCACTATATGTTCGGAGATATGATCTGAGGAAGTTAGGGTGTTTGCAGACTCCCGAATTACATTCCAAACAGGTGACCTTGGGAAAATTGTCATAACTTTCTCTCTGAGAATAAGATTGAAATTTTGTAAGAAGTTACAAAAATAGGACGGATCGTAATTTTTTGTGTCTTTTTCAGATTCGAAGGTTGAAATAGTGACACATGGCACATCGTACAAGTTTTCTCTACTGAAAAATTATATAATCAGGTCATCTTGGGTGATTGGACATAACTATTTCTTGTAGAATCCAATTTTGATCCGACTGGTGGCATTGGAAAGATGACTCAGTGGGCTACAGTAAGAAGAAATTTCAGACCTTGAAGATCCACAATTACAGAGATACAACATATTCAATATCGAGATTCTACAAAGCGGAAAAAGGTGTGTAGTCCTTTTAAAATTTTGCATAAGTTTGGGTTGAAAAATTAATTTGAAGTTAAAAGGGAATAGTGAAGCATAACTATCATTAATTGATGTCCCAAAGAAATAAAATGGAAACACCTAGTAAGAAAACTGAAAGCTCTAGCATGACTCATGAAGAAGAGGAAGAAATGCAACATGATATATCAAAATTACGAGACCAAGTGCAACAAATTTCACCGTCACAAAAGGTAACCAAAGCTAAGATTGATGGTTTAAAGAAAGGCGTGGAAGCTAAGATAAATGGCATGGAAACTAAGATAGATGGCATGGAAGCTAAGATGGATGGCGTGGAAGCTAAGATGGATGGCATGAAAGCTAAGATGAATGGCATAGAAGAAAAACTGAAAGGAAACTCATGATGAGAACAAAATAAATTTTAATCATGATTTCATAGACTCTAACGTTGGATTGAAGACCCACCATGTTCCAAAGATCGATATGAAGAATTTTGATGGCAAGGATCCCATAACATGGATACTACAGATGGAGAAATATTTCGATATCCATAATGTGCAAAACACACAAAAGGTACGCATTGCAACTTTATATTTGAAACCAAATCAGTTTGTATGGTATCGATGGATTTTCTCTCGTAAACAAATTGTCACTTGGGAAATTTTTACGAAAGAAATGATAGCACATTATGAGGATACAAAAAGCAACACATTTCTTAGCCAATTGATAAACCTCAAACAAAAGGGTTCAATGATGGAGTACATTGAGGACTTCCAAAAATTGAATATAAGGGTAAAAGATATTCCAGAGGAGCATAGGATTGATGTGTTCATAGGGAATTTAAAGGATAAAATCAAACATGAGGTTCGCCTTTGGGAACCTGACTCATTGGAGAAGGCATTCAGGTTAGAAAGAAAAATGGAAAGCAAAATTATGGCAACAAGGAAGTCTACCACTCACAACTATAAGGATGGAAGTGTTGTTTCCCCTAGCCTTCCACAACCTACAAGGTTGACACCCCAACAATTAGAAGAAAAAATATAAAAATGGCTTTGTTACAATTGTGATAGAAAATACACTAAAGGTCATAAGTGTGTTGAGAAGAAATTATTTTACATAGATTGTGAAGAGGATGAAGAAAAGGAACAAGAAACATCAAAAGAAGAGGATATACAATAGGAACAAACCCTAGAGAAAGAAGAAACGAATCCGACCATATCTTGTAATGCATTGGCCAAAATTACCACTCCTCAAACTATCAAGATAGAAGGACATATCAAGAAGAAAAAGGTAATAGTGTTGATTGATTCGGGAAATACCCATAATT
>APFE030830831.1:0-27214 GCA_000404065.3 Pinus taeda
TTCTTGAACAATCATCTTTCTTGAAATTTGATAACATATTTCAGCATTAGTAGCTCTTAAAAAAAGGATATAATGTCCATTGTATATACCATTCCACTTCTATATTGATGTTTGTAAATATTTTTCTATAAATATTAGTATTTTGCAAAAACAAAAGACACTTTCTTAAAAAAAGTTGGTTTCTTGAACAATCATCTTTCTTGAAATTTGATAACATATTTGAAGGCCCTCTATGGAGATGTGCTTGTGATTTGAACTTGAAAAAATTACCAAGTCAAATTTGGGTCAAAGGTAGTTACTTGCAAGGCAAGTTATCCATAGGCATATGAGTGCCACATCACCTAGATGGATGCCCCATGTGTCCCAATTACCTTCAGTTTAACTAGCAGCAATTAACAAAGAGGATGAGGACACAATGGTTGAGGAGGTTCCCAAGTCTTCTATGGTGGACCCACATGGACTATTTTTGCTCCCAGAGTGCACCCTACTTGATCTTGTTAATCTTCTAGTGACTTTATGACATTTCAACAGAGGTAACTTTCATTTGTTTGAGAAAACATTCCAATTGACTTGATTGCCACTCGAGTTCAATTTCAAGGCATGTTCGTTGTTTTTCATGAAGAAGGTGGCCAACCACCTAGTGAGAAAGCTTCCTATGAATTCATGCATTCACATGGCCTATTTGTGGACTGTAGATTAGTACAACCTACCTTGGGTTGACTTTCCATTTTAGTTGTGGTGCAGTGGACTTCAATTCACTCCAGTGCAATCTTAATTCAACTTGTTAATGTTTTTGAAGCATTCTATGCTTACAAGGGAGCCACACCACTTGTGGAGGAAGCTTCTTTATCACATATCACTATCAGCTTTCTATTTTTGACTAGAGGATGAGTACACCTTATTTAAGAGTGGATATCAGGTTCATGTGCAGCAAACTTTGAATTCACTATCAATACAGCAGCACTTCACATCATTTCAATTTGGTTCAGTCTAGATTGACTATATACTTTTGATTACTCAAGAAATTCAATTGCCCAGAAATTCATGTACCATATGAAGAATATGATCTATAGTTGAATCGTGATCAAAGTCAACCTCTAGCATCAATGATTGATTCTACCTCAAGGACAAATCAAAGAGCAGTGACATGTTAGGAATATAATTACATAATTAAACCTAGTTTATTTATAGGCACCTCCTCCAAACAATCACATCCCTTCATACAAGACCTAACCCTTTATTCAATACTTATATTCATCTTTGCATGTAACAAATACAATGTCATTCAACATATTATTAAATGTATTCTATCTTTGTGGAATTTTCTATTTTATCTTATTTAAATTTCATAGTTTTATGGTTATTGAACAGAGAGTTCATAACAAAATGTGAGCTAAAAGGCTCCCCTAGGCTAGCTACAAATCATGTTGCTCCAAACAAAAATAGATGATATTCTTAGAGACCAATGGATCTACCACCTCTATGAATATGAAGTCAGAGAGTACAACTATATCTTCCAATGCCCATTTCATTAAAGGTTCATGAGAAATAGTACTACTTTTTCAATGTTTTAGAAGGCTCCTTGTCATATTGATACTCCAACTTTTTGCTAATGTTGTGATCCTTTTAGCCTCATCTCCTGAGAGGTTGTAGAGATAGTTGGATTCCCTGGTCCTTTTTCTGCAACCTTTGCCATTCGATCATCAACCTGGGTAAAACCAAGGCCAAGATTTTCAACAGGTTGAAGAAAACCCTCTTTCTCATCATTCTTTTCAAAGAATGAGGATATTGAGATCAACACATTTATACCTATTTGGGGGCACAATGCATAGGGCCTTTCATTAATTAGCAACATGCACTTCAGCCCTGAATCAACAAGGGCTATGAATGCTTAACCCTTCTTAAGAGGCACTGCTCCTAGAACCTATTATGAATATAATTCATAACAAGTAAATAATAAAATAAATGTAAATATTAAATAATCAAATATTGATTATGTCAAATAGTCATTAATTTAAGTGAAAAGGCGTGTCTAAAAGACATGCTCAGTCACGAAAGGACACTTGCTTAAGTATATATATGTGGGTCCTCATTGCAACATTCATCACTTATATATATATATATATATATATATATATATATATATATATATATTACAAATATATCATGTGTATTTTTACATTCAAGCCAACAAGCTATTAATTTTTATGCTTCAGTGGTATCGGAGCCATGGCGCACAATATAATCATGCGAGTCTTTGAGCATTGTTCACCACACAATGTGCCATTACGTTCACATCCTAAATGCATTGAGCAGTTTAGTAGAATTCAAGAAGCATTTCAGCGTTTAGAAAAATCATTTGCAAAAGTTAAAGCAAGTCAAAAGGAAATCGAAAATAAGGAAGAAGATAGCGACAATGAGGAAACAGAACAAGGTGAAGCAAGAGAAGAATATTTTGACCAGAATGATGATAATGAAAATGAAGATGTGAAGATCATTGATTCTGATGATAAAAGGGAAATGAAAATGATTGATTCTGATAGTGGTGGTGAAGAGGAAAATGAAAGGAACATAGAGATAAGAAGTGGAGTAAATGAATTTGAGGACGTAAATACAGTTGTTGACGATGAAGACGTGGGGATTACTCATTCTGATGATGAAAAGGAAGTGAAGATGCCTAATTCTGATAATGGAGATGAGTCAGATTTAGATAGCACAAATAGTTACAGTGGAAGTGTTGTGAAAAGGGACTTGCCAAAGCTTCGGTTTTCGTTGTTACCATCCAAAATCTCCAAGTATTCAAAAAATAACAGACCTCTCCCCTTTCTCAAAACCTCTCCTATCATATTGTCCTTGCCTCAGACTATCTTTGTTAGCATCTCTAGCACTAGCATTAAAGAAAAGCCAGATTCAGCCAAAGCAGAGTTGGATAATTCTCCAAATAATCAGACTAGGTGGAAACCCAGTACAAAGAGGAAGGTGGCAATGTGTGTTGATTACGTTGGGACTAATTATAGAGGTCTGCAAATTCAACAGGACTTTGCTTCTAAAATCACAATTGAGGATGAATTGGAAAATGCTATTCTCAAAACAGGAGGGATGCTTGAGAGTAACTATGGAAATTTACATAAAAATCGATCGAAGAGGAGCAGTCGAACTGACAAAGGGGTACATTCTCTAGCTATAGTAATAACAATGAAAATGGAGATTCCTAATCGTGCTTGGGAAAAATATCCAGATGGTAGAGCACTTGCAAATGTCATCAACGGGCATCTTTCCATACAACATAAGGATTTTCAGCATTCTTCCGGTGAATAAGCGATTCGATGCAAGAAATGAATGTAATAGTTGAAAATATGTATATCTTCTTCCAGCTGAAGTTATATGGGTCGTGTAGAAGGAGGCCTCATATTCCAGTTACTTGAAGATTTGACTGAGATGTCAACAATCAGAGACTGCAAAGAGGTTTTTGGGTACATTGAAAGCAAGCAAGAAGTTCTTGAAAAGGCAGAACTCCTTAGGAGAGGGAAGCTTGTCATGCTCAGGACATGCAATCAGCTCCTTCGTCGTCTATCCAAGGCAAGCGATGTGGTCTTTTGTGGTCGAATTCTTATGTTTCTGGCACATTTTTTCTCACTCTTAGAGCGTTCAGCAATTAACATTAAGGGAATTTTCAACTCATCTAATGACACAAAATATGAAAACCCCGATGGAATTTATTCTGTTGAGTCCATCTTAGAAATGGTTCCCAGCTAGATAAATACTATGAAGCTGAAGGTGAGGTAAAGATAGACAGGATATCTCCAATTGTCTAGTCACTACCCACGGAAAATCTCTGGCCTCGACGCATTATGCCAGCCACCGATCACACACAGCCACATCTATTCACGCGTTGTCCAACAAACCAGACACTACAATTCGTTGGTTTGTACCTATGATCACCCCATGCCCCACGCTGGGCTGGCTGATGATCGTTCCACCTTTTTTCTTTTTGTGTCGCGACTCTCATTATTCTTCCCCGCAGTCTGAGTGCCACATTTTTGCACCCACTACACAAGACGCCGATGCTGACGCCGCTTTCCCTAACTAACAGACAACGGAGTGGTCAGCTACAGTCAACCGGGAGGTAATTCGCTGATTCGATATGCAGTGAACGAGCTACATAACCGTACGGTGGGTCAAGGCGATAAGTCGTAACCGTTAGTTAATACGTCACTCGACTATATGTAAAAATAGTTCAACTTTTATATATTTTATATAAATTATAATTACATAATATATATAATTTATAATTATATAATTAAAAAAAGAAACAAAACAAAAAACATTATTATTAAAAAAAAAAAATTGTTATTATTTAAAAAAATTAGAGCTATAAAAATAAATATAAAAATTTAGAGTTGTAAAAAAATTTAAAAGATAAAAAT
Organism: Pinus taeda; assembly: GCA_000404065.3. NCBI lineage: Eukaryota > Viridiplantae > Streptophyta > Pinopsida > Pinales > Pinaceae > Pinus > Pinus taeda. The sequence continues at coordinate 4,428 of APFE030830831.1, forward strand.
TCAATAACCCTAGACTCAAGACAGTGTTACCAAGCGAATTATACAGGCAGAGGTGCCACTGGCATCGAGTTACATATGCCGAGATGACAAATGCAAACTTAAGGAAACTACTAACAATAAGCTTTGATGACAAAGCTTCTGAAGGAAGGGGCTATGTTATGAATATAATTCATAACAAGTATATAAATAAAATAAATGTAAATATTAAATAATCAAATATTGATTATGTTAAATAGTCATCAAGTTAACTGAAAAGGCATGTCTAAAAGACATGCCTTTTCACTTAAGGACACCTGCTTAGATATATATATGCTGGTCCTCATTGTAACATTCATCACTTATACATTTATATATATTAATAAATTATTATTACAAATATATCTTGTATATTTTTACATTCAAGCCAACAAGCTATCAATTTTTACGCTTCATAACCATTTTCAAGACATCATTCAAGATGTCCCTTAGGACACCCTTGTTCAGCCCATAGTTTTCTACAATTTTAAGGTTTGGCGACCTGGCTTACTTGAGTTTGATGGGTATTTGATCATCCTCCTTCGCTGCATCATCAGATGCAAGAAGACATTCCCTCAAACCATCATCCTTGCAAAGTTTGGTGCTCAACCCTTTTCTCTTGAGACGTTCAGTCTTATCTCACTCCTACACAGCGTTCAAAGTTTTGTTGATAGAGTGAAGGGATGAGACTAGTATCTATACTTGGCCAACTATTGATCAAAGTCCACTGTGTCAGCCAGTTCTCCTGGTTTCTCTTTGTGAAAATTCTACAACTGGAATCCTATTGCAGCAACTGGTATTATTTCTCCTAACTGATAAATTAATTATTAAGTTTACTGCTACGGCAACATTGAAATAGACAAACTGCAACCTTCACAAACAAAATTGCAGAAAATAAATAGCGTTGGAACTGAGATAATACTAGCACACACACAATAAAATTTACACTGTTGTTTTTGGACAAAAGTCCTCGGAAAAACCCAATGCGGGAAAACCAATGCAGCAAATGAGGGTTTTATTTTATTATGAAGCAGTGAAAATTTGAGTACAATTTGTATGCTTGAAACTGGAAATCCACAGCAAGAAAATCTGGGCAAATTATTGAAGGGAAATACCCTTCCTCCACAAAAGCCTGGCACAACCTGCCTTCAAAAAACTCGGCCTCTTGGACCCTCTACGTCAGCCTCTGCGCTGCTATGCACAGTCTCTTTGAGGTAAAGCCTCTAACCAGTCTCTGATGAAGTCGTTTTGCCTACCTCTATTGAGGAAATCGTCTCTCCGGCACTTTGGAACTTCTGCCAAGCCTTTGTAGCTGAGAACGAATTTCTCTCCCGCAAATAAAATTGCCAATCTAAAACAACTACGCAGTCTTCTGTACTGCCTCAGTAGGAATAACTCGGCCCTCTTGATGCTACCTCTCCAGATCTAGAAAACTTCCTTCAGACTCACTGTCCCTGCCCCTCACTCATTGCTTTGATCTCTGGCTCTCCGGCAGTTGAGTGCTACTACTATGGAAATCTATCTGCCAAAGAAATAAATTTTTTGGTGATCTCAGGTGTGATCTCCAAGTTCCCATCAACTTCCTCTTATAATCCATCGTTGGAGCTCCAACAACCAAGATTAAAACTTAATCGATGGTTAGGATCATCTTGGAATCGATCCGTGTGAGTTTCTAGATGATTCTCACCTTGACTTAATTAATATTGATTGATTAACCAGTTTTCCTAAGTTTAGACTTGGGAAATTTTTAAAATTTGGTTAATAATCTAATTAAGTTGTTTCTAGGTGGAATTTTCAAAACCGATTTCTGGGTCTAGGAGATCTCATGTATTTTGGCCTCTCCACCAAATTGCATGGCTAGAACACATCTGATGCTACAAAAACTAACACTCCCTCTTAGCAAGGAATGTGTTCTAGTGTTGCACACTATGCCACAACACTTTGCCTCTGTATCATCTCTGTTACACTGTTGATGTTTAGCTGCTACTGCCCACCAACTACTACGCAACTTTGATGTTGCATCTATGTCGCTGCCAACACTGCATCTACACTGCAACTCCCTCTCATTTGTTGTTGTTGTAACTACAACATCTGCAACTGAAAAGCATCCAAAATACTGAATCAACTGTGTTCAGTTTGATGCATCCATCTCCCAAGTCCTGCTTTATACTAGCCTTTGCACTGACTTTGAAGAATCTACGTTGCCACTGACTCTGCATTGTGCCACTATGCACTATTGCCAACTATGCACTGCACTCTTCAACATCTGACTGCAACTAGTCTGCAATTGTCACTCTGGTACTAACTGCATCAACTGTCACTGATCCATCCTGCTACTTTATATTGTGGACCCCTATAACAAGGTATTGATCCAAGAGGTGACACTCAAGGATCCTGCCCAATCTGTGTAGTTCTCTGGGACTACAGTACCAAATCTCCCCACCTCACTCCTAGAGCTATATCTGCGAACATCACGAAGTCTTCCTCCAACCGGGAGGACAACCTATCGATCTCCAACTTGTCCTGCTTCCTGAGAGGACACTGCGTGTTGTAGTGATCAAGCTCACCACACCTAAAGCAACTGATCTTTGGCAGGTTCTTCTTCTTTCTATGCTCCCACTACCCTTGACTGGGACCCTATAAAGCAAGGGCCACATTCTCCTCCTCCTTCACCACCTTCGGTCCACTACTACTGCTGCCACTGATGGAGCTCACCTCAACTTCACCTGGTGCAGATCGACTCACATCCTATCCCAATCTGGTAGCTTATCTCTGCCCAATATACTTTGGACAAAAACATGCCACTCATCAAATACATTATTCAGTGCCAACCTTACTAGCTTTGTTGATTGAGGCACTGCCCCAATAGCTGCAAGCTGGTCTCAAACCTCCTGAATCCTGGTGAGGAAGGGATCTATGCCTTCCCCCTTCTGCATCCTGATACATCTTAGCTTCTCCTCCAGGAACATCTTTTGTTGCTCTAAAATTCCCTGATATAGCGTGCAAGAGCATCCCACATCTCCTTAGCAATATCCTTCCCAGCTATGTGTGAGACTATGTGGTCCCGGACTCCATCCAAGATCAACCACTTCGCACACGCCATCTCCTTGTATTCCTTCAACTTATCTGCATCCTAGGGAACTGCCACAACGTTGTCTATGTAGAGCTTCAAGCCATATTCATCGAACAAGAAGGACATCATGGCCTTCCAATTGACATAGTTGGAGGAGCCATCCAACCTATCCTGATCTCTCATCCCACTTGTGTCCATCTCTGATATTGTTGAAAACTCCCTCTTTCCCTGTGCTCAGTTGTTGCTCTGCTATTCGCACTCCCTTCTGGAATGTATTGCTCTGTTAGTTGCTACTGCCAATTTGGAACTAGAAATTCGAACTTCCAAGACTCGAAGTTCCCTGAGGAAAATTTTCCCACTACTGTGTGTGCTTTTTTCTTCCACCCGACATGGATTTTGCTTCTTTAACCTGCAACAAAACCCTCTGGCTCCAACCAGGAATCTGCTCAGCGAAAATCTAAGCTGCAACTGCTCCCTCTGCCTACTGGAATCACTGATTTGGGAAATTCAAACTTTTTCTGCCTCCTGCATTGAAAAAAGTCAAACTTCCTCAAGCAAATCGGCCTGCCTGGCAATGAACAACGTTGCCTCAAGAATTTCGGCCTGTTGCTCCTCCTGAGTAGTGAAATTCTTTCCTTTTGCTTCTGAGCTTCTCGCTGATCACTTATGCTCTAATACCATGTGAGAATTCCACGACCAAAATCCTATTGCAACAATTGGTATTATTTCTCCTAACTATTCAATTTATTGCTACGACAGCATCAAAATTCACAAACAAAACTACAGAAAATAAATAGCGTTGGAACTGAGAAATTGCTAGCACACATAATAAAAGCAACACCATTGTTTTTGGACAAAAGTCCCTGGAAAAACCCAATGCAGGAAAACCAGTGCAACAAATGAGGGTTTTATTTTATTATGCAGCAGTGAAATTTTGAGTACAATCTGGATGCCTAAAACTGTCAATCCACAGCAAGAAAATCTAGGCAAAATTATTGAAGGGAATTACCCTGCCTCCACAAGCAATCCTGGCACAACCTGCCTTCAAAAAACTCGGCCTCCTGGACCCTTTGCATCAGCCTTTACACTTCTCTGCGTAGTCTCTTTGACGTCAAGCCTGCAACCAGTCTCTAATGAAGTTGTTATGCATGCATCTGTTGACGAAATCGTCTCTCTGGCACTCTGGAACCTCTACCCAACCTCTAGAGCTGAGAACGAATTTCTCTCCAGCAAATCGAACTACCAATCTAAAACAACTACGCAGTCCTCTGCACTGCCTCACTGGGAATAACTCCGCCCTCTTGTTGTTGCCTCTCCGAACTCACTGTCTTTGACTCTTTGCCCCTCATTCACTGCTTCGATCTTTGGCTCTTTAGTAGCTAACTGTTACTACTCTGGAAATCGATCTGCCAAGGCAATCGAATTTCTGGTGATCTCAAGTGTGTTCTCCAAGTGCCCATCAACTTCCTTGTATAGTCCACTGTTGGAGCTCCAATGGCCAAGATTAAAACTTAATCGATGGCTAGGATCATCTTGGAATCGATCCATGTGAGTTTCTAGATGATTCTGACCTCGACTTAATTAATGTTGATTAATAAACCAGTTTTCCCAAGTTTAGACTTAGGAAACATTAAAAAATTGGTTAATAATCTAATTAAGTCATTTCTAGGTGGAATTTCCATAAACGATTTATGGGTCTTGGAGATTTCATGTATTCTAGCCTCTCCACCGAATTTCATGGCTAGAACACATTTGATGCTACAAAAACTAACACTCTTGTTGCTAATATGTGAGGGTCTTGGATCTCTTACCATCTATTACTATTAAGATGGATCGACTTCCTTCATTTAGATATTCCCTTGTTGCACCTAGCCAACAAATAGGTAGATGAACAAGAGCACCAGAGATAATATTTACAAGTAGTTTGTAAAAGTCACTTGGATAAACCCTCAAGGCAAGTTATTTCCAAAGATGACCATCTATGTTGAGCACTTCATCATCCTAAGCGATAGACCCATTGTTTAACCCCATTACATAACTCCATCATTAGATGCACACTCTTTGCATCCCCATAGGCTAGTTCAAAGTGGGCTCACATAGACTGCAAAGTGAGATGGACCACCAAATTGACCAATCAAATAGGATCTACCATCTGTGCCATCTCCATGAGAATGAGAGTGAGAAGCACTTCATCTTTGGCTACCCAATTTACTATGAGGTTTAAGGATGGTTTAATTGTCTTTTCAAAATGCTCCAAGCACTTGTTAGTTTCTTTAGGTGCCCCAACCTGAGAAACCCATCCTTATACATGAAGGATGTGTTGGAATATTCAGAAATACTAAGAGGGAGGGTGAATAAGCATTAACACTTTTTAATTTCAAAAACTTGTAAATATATCAACAAGATATACAACAAAGCACATAAATATACAGAATACACAAATTAATACGTGAAAACTACGAAATGCTTTTCTTAATATATATAAAAAGTACATTCAAATTTATCAGCACCATCTCCCTGGTTTATCAGCACCAACTGAAAGGAAGCACCAACTCCCTGATTTATCAGCACCAACATTTGTACAAGAGTCAATATTAGTCAAAGAAAGTCTTCCCTCATAGCAGCTACTCCTTTGTCCTTCACACAAGTTCTCGATTTCCGAAACACAACCTTCTTAGCAATAGAACTTCCCTCAACAAATGATCCTTGAAATTGGCCTCCTTATCAGCAAAACTCGCCTCAATAGGCCCCAAACCAGGACTGAAACCTTCAAAAAGTGTGCCAAATATTCTTCCAAAATAATCCAAAAACCCTTCAAAATTGTCCCAAAAATCCTTTACCACAAAAAGTCTCCAAATCAGCTCCTCCTCACTTATGGTTCATGAGGTGTGAACTTTAAAATTCCTTCTTTTCTTCGCATGTTTGAACAGATCTGAATTTGCTTGAGAGAATGAATTGAAATGCTCCTTCTCGCGCCTATTTATAATGTTTTCAGGGTCTAGAATGGGCCAACTTATCCATTGGCTGCACTAGCTTGTGCAACTAGCAAAATGTATAGTGAATATTCAAAAAATCATTTCTCCTCAATTGTGAGGAGTTAGAGGGAGTGTCATATGACATTGGAAAGGTCTCGAAATAAGATTTCCAGCCATATATGTTATGCTTCCATTTAAGCTAGGTACATGTAGTGAAAATGCATTCCAAAATGGGTATCCAAATGGGGCATCAAAATTCCAAAAACAATATTCGAAAAATCATTTCTCCTCAACTGTGAGGAGTTAGAGGGATTGTTATATACCATTGGAAAGGTCTCAAAATAAGCTTTCCAACCATATATGTTATCCTTCCATTTGAGCTAGGTAAATGGAGTAAAAATGCATTCAAAGACAGGATATCCAAATGGGGCATCAAAAATCCAAAAACAATATTTCGAAATGTGTTATTTGAATATGTAACTTTCTCTTTCATTTGGACAGCGTTTGACATCAATGACAACTTTTTTCAACAAGATGCCCTATTTCTCCTCATCCTCCAACCACGCCAACATCTTGGATCAACTCTCCCCCAGTAAATTACCTCCTTTTATTATAGTGTTCCCAACGAGGGGTGCCAAGCAGTAGATGGATAGCAATCATGTTTGTAACCACATATTAATGTAGATCTAGAGCACTATTTCTACTTCCATGAGACCCAACAAAATTTCTTGGCCATATCTCGTATGAGAGCCAGATGATATCTTCCAAACCACATCAACCAGTTCTCCCTTCCAATTAGTAGCACAACACTCCATCCAGAACCTCTTCTAGTTCTTCTGCAGAACAAACATCTCTATTGATATTTCTCCACTTGGACTTTGCTTCGTATGTTAGGAAAGATGGTTTGAATGGACCAAGGTAGGCTTGTACCATTATTATCGTCAACCCTAGATTCACTCACCTTATGCATCTCGCTCTGAGATCATCTCTCCATCTTCAGTGTTGGCTTTCCATGATCTAGGTTAGACTCCTAATTTACTTTCTGAATCTTGAATTTATGCAAAACTTGTTTAGTGCTCTCGCCTTGTATGGACATCATTGTACCTATTGACCTACTTTAGTGGTCATTTGTTGGACATTAATACAATTATCTATCTTACCTTAGGATCAAATATGTGTGGAAATTCCTTAGAATTCAAAAAGTCAACGGAATGCAGAAATTTCACCTTCAGCCCAGACGGTTTCTCAGATCTTAGCCCTGTGAAATTTTAGCATAGGGTTGCTGTAAAACAACGTACAAAACAGCAATGGCAAGAGTACAATGTTTCATTTCCAAACAGCCCAAACTTCCTGGTAATTTAAGGAGAAAAGATACCAAACCAAAGGGATAAGTTTCAGCCCTTTCAGGGCAACTTATATGCTAATAACCAGATCTGAAAAATCTCTTTTACAGCAGGAATAACAACAGCACAACAGTAAAATGATGGCAGTAAAATCAGCCTGTTATTGATCAAATCACTTAACAACTGTCTTTTTACTTATGTCAAATCAACAAGACATACATGTAACGGCAATGCATAAAGAACATCAATAGCTCAAAATCAAATTTGGAAATTGCATAAACTTTGAACAATTGGAAACTTCATCCATATGCTCAGGATGAAGTACATGTACTCCCCATTCCATGTACGGCACTCTCCAAGCAAGTGGATGCTAATGAAGGACATCCACCAAACTCTCAAGAGAACCCCAATGCCTAAGAGAGGAACGTTGTGCCAGTAAACACTCTAAGGTTTAGCACTGACTGAGCAAGCTATCTAAAGTGTAAAAATCCATCAAGGATATCCCTCATGCTAATCCATCTCAGACCATCCAATGGCAAGCCGCAAAACATACAACATGTACCCCAAACCTCATTAAGCATCCCAAGTATGGTGTAAACAATTTTGAACCCTGAAGGTTTCTGATATGTCTCCCTCCTAATCAATAACAGGTAAGCAGATCTTAACCTCCCACATTTAATATGAATACGATATCTCAAGTGCCCTGGAGATTTTAACCTGGATGCAATATCATTTCATCAACAAACAATTAAATGACTTAATGTCTACGTTACAGGATCCGCTGAGGGCAAGAGGTGGAACCGCGGATCCCCGAATCCGAAACTGGTATGGATACGGATACGCTAGGATCCGCGTACGGTCAGTTAGTGACCATCTGCCAGCGTATATATTTAAAGATTTAAATATAATTATGCGTTATGTTTTTTAATACCATCTGGCATATATATATATAAAGATTTTATTAAGATTAAGCGTGAAGTTTTTTAATACCATCTTCCCGCATATATATAGATAAAGATTTCAATAAAATTATGGATAAAGTTTTTTTAATAACCTTTCAATATAAAGATTTCTGATTTAATTAAAAAGTTTATTTTGAGGTTAATATATATGTATAACAAAGTTATTTTAAATCAATTTGTTTTTTTAATAAGCTTTCAATATAAAGATTTCCGATTTAATTAAAAAGTTTATTTTGATGTTAATATATATAATAAAGTTATTTTAATTTATTTACGCGTCATATTTTTTAATACCATCTGGCATATATATATAAGCTTTTTAATATGGCATATATATGTAAAGATTTTATTAAGATTACGCGTGAAGTTTTTTAATACCATCTTCCCGCATATATATATATATATATATAAAGATTTCAATAAAATTATGCATCAATGTTTTTTAATAATTTTTCAATATAAAGATTTATGATTTAATTAAAAAGTTTATTTCGAGGTTAATATATATTATAATAAAGTTATTTTAATTTATTTATTTTAAATCAATATGTTTTTTAAATAAGCTTTCGATATAAGGATTTCTGATTTAATTAAAAGTTTATTTTGATGTTAATATATATAATAAAGTTATTTTAATTTATTTATTTTAAATCAATATATTTATGTTTAATAAACCATATGTTTTGTATTTCACTTTAAATTTTTTTATTTTTATAAGTCATAACTTATATAACTTTATGTTTGGTTGTTAAAAATTAAAATATTTTTTAATTTTTATAAATAAAAATATATATATTTTATGTTATAACTTTATTTTAACAATTATATCAATATGTTGGTACTAATATTTATATGTTTATTTGTTTGTTAGTTTTTAAATTTCATCATTTCAGTGTTCAAATTCATAAATTATCTAATAATTTTAGTTCTAATGTTGTGATTCATGAATGGTTTTGATTTTAAACATCAAATGTATTTTCTAAAATTTTAAAAAATATTATTATATATTTTTGTACTTGCCTTATCCTCGCCGTATCCGGATCCTGGCTTTTCAAAAATCCAACAGATCCGGAACCGGATCCGGATCCGTATCCTGGTAACTTAGCTTAATGTTCACCTCGAGATGGTGTGCCCTATAGAAATATCTTGGTTTATAATATTATGGTTGTATGAGAAAAGAATGGGTTTTCAAACTTTGTTCACACCAGGAGGAGTAAAACGCTCGATTGATGTAAGCTCTAAATCAAATTCAAATACACCAACTCAGTTAATTTGTATTCTAGACAGTAAAACCTCATAAATGGGAGTCAGGACATTAACTTTCTTAAGCTAGATGTTTTTCCTCTCTTTGAACAGTAGAAGGAATGACCTGCAACGTGTCTAATTTTGTGTCTTACAGTAGACACTTTCTACTCTCATGCACTCTTAACTAAGAGAGAAGTTACAGTTCAACTTCAATAGCTATAGCATTTAAGTGCAACCACGCCATATAGAAAGAGAGAGGCAATGAGAGTTTTGACATCCTCACGCATGCCCCAGTAGACCTCACAAAAAGCCTTCTTAATCTTTTATATGATATTTCTCACATCATGACTTGAGCATAGGGTCAAAGGCTTTTCCATCTGTGGACAAAAAAGTAATCTTGACAAAAGAAAAATCAGGCTCATATCTTTATCACACCACTGGCTTACAATATAGTTTCCAACTATGCAATGCAAATCCAGAACCAGGAAAAAAGGCAACAATGGAGATTGAACACCTTAGAAATGTTACTGCACACTAGAATAATTCCCTTTGCCCTATTAGCATGGACGATTCATACAAGAAGTCTAGGAACAAGAACAAACCCTTGCATAGGAGGTGGGAGTAAAGCTACCACAGTATTAGGACCCCCACAACCCTTGCTCACCACTCACAAAGAGGCAAAACCAAAGACCTTGAAAAGAAGAAACTTTATGTTGTCCCTCTAGTTATGTCCAATATAGGAGGGATAAATAAAAAAGGGCCAACCAACATAATAAGTGGTATATGCAAAATAATTACCGGGGGGTTTTGGGGGGCACTTGATGATACTTAATCTCCCATCCCTGGAGGGGGCATAAAAATAGATGACTTAAGCTCCCAAGTCCAACCAAGACAGAGAGAGAGAGAGAGAGAAACATGTTTGACATGCTTAAACATGCCCCAACAAAGCTTTTCAAACTGAACCTTCTTATTTTTCTTATCCAACATTTCTTGTATCATGACATAACCATGGGACCAATGGCTTGTTCATCTTGGATTGCATCCGCCCAATGCTCTGGATGTGTTAACAGTGTTTCCAATGATGACAATTTAATGGTATACCAAAGCCAAAGCCTTGTGGGACTTAAATCCAAGCGTAAAGAAGTGAATGTTTCAACAAATTTAGTTGGGTATCTACCTTGATGAATAATGTTAAGTCCTGTTATGCTTATCTTTACTAAAAGGTACCATTTCTTTAGAACCCCAAGGCTTTTATATCTGTTAGAAGAAAAATAATCAATATAGAAGAAGAATAAAGCTCATATTTTTATCTCATCACTGACTTACAATATTGCTGCGGACTATATCACACAAATCCAGAATCGAGTAAAAGGCAACGATGGAGATTGAACACCTTAGGAATTCGGGTCCACACTAGGGCACTATTAGCAAGGTACACTGATACAAAAGGTCTGTAAGCAGGACCAGACACATGGAGTGGAGGTCAGAGCAAAACCTGCCATAGAACTAGGACTCCCCAACAATGCCTCTCAAAGAAATGAGTGTGTCTATAGTCAAAAAGTGAACTTACCTATATGTAGTTGCATGCCAAATGCGAACAGTGCCATCTTCTGATCCTGTGATGATGATAGGAAGCTCAGGGTGAAAACATACTGCAGAGACATTATGTGTATGTCCTTCAAGTGTCTGAACACATGACTTTGTCTGTTAGTCCCATACCTATCTTCAGAAATCCAAAAAATATGTAAACAAGATTGCAGTGCAAGCACAGGTGCTCCAGTGGTGTGTAAGTAGAAAAATTCTTGAGGATTGTATAGAAATATACTAGAAAAAAATAATCCAAATAGATAAACCACTAAATACCTTTGTTGTATGACCATCAGACCCTGTAATAAGGTATGGTCCGTCACCTCCTGTATAGTAGTCAACACAGTTTACACCTTTCATGTGAGCCTCAAGTGTAAAATTTGGGTCTGGAGAGCCAAGGTTCCATATCTGTAATGTGCATCCCATATGTTTTTGAATATGCCAAATAGAGGAATAACAAGAATCGACATAACTGAGGCATCTTAAGAAATCAAACAGAAGCTTTCAAAGTCTCGAGTTTGCTTCATGCCAGGGATAAAAGAAATGTATCATATAAACTTTCCTGCCAATAGAATAGCAATACTAGAAACCTGAAATGACAGATAAATGCTGAATCTTGAATTTCACCTTGATGGTACGGTCTAGTGAGGCACTTGCAAATGTGTTGGTATCCTTGGGATTAAATGCAACTTGCATAACATAATGAGAGTGACCTTCAAAAATCTGAGTACATTGCCAACCTTTATCCCAGTCCCAAAGCTTGATTAGCATGTCATCTGATGATGAGAGTACATACGGAAGGGTTGGATGAACTGCCACACACCTAATATAATCAGTGTGTGCTTCAAATGATTTGACCTTGTCCATGGTGTTATAGTTGAAAACACGAATTATCATATCATCTGCAGCTGCTACAATCCACTGCTTTCGAGCTATAAACTTTGCTGATCGTACTTTCAGGCATTCAAGAATAGAAATTAGACTATTTATTTTTGATCTACTATTTATTTTCCAAGATAAACTGCAAAAGGAAACCCTGATTCATTTTGCATACCTGGAAGTTCTGTGACTTCAAAAGATTTCGCCAAAGTCTGTATGAACATTACAAGACAATAATAAGCTGAATTACTACAAACTGGAATTTTGTTCACTGCACATCTGGCATAAATGTCACTGCTTGTACTAAACAGAATGTGCCAAAATAGGAGAACCACAGTTCTGTCTCTGTCAAGCAAGAATGACTAAAAATTCGGAAAGACATGCAATTTTCATGCTTTATCATTTTTTCTGGAGAAATGCATCTGATATTAAATTACTAAACAAGAGAAAGATACATAAATATTATGGAGCCAAGTGGTCATGACAAGTGCCCCCTCCAAACATGGACTAATTGGGCAGGCATCTCCACTTGAGACCAACATCTAGAGGGTCTACATCTTTCCGAAAAATACCCATCGAAGCTAAGATCTATGTAGCCAAGTTAAATAAGTTATTAATTCTCCCCGTTTGTATGCAATAGGCAACTAATGAAAGGTTTCCGGGAATGAACTTTTCTATAAGAAGGAGATGCTTGTCAGTCTAATCACATCCTGCAAACATCTTGCTGCTTGCTTGATCATCCATTTATCACCAAAAAGGACACCCTTCCAATATAGGGGTAAAACAAAGAGAAAATTGCACACAACGACAATCCATGTCCGAAACACTCCTGCTACCTTGTAGTTCTACTTGGTATGATTAACAATTTCCAATTATGGCAAACCACACCACAGCCATGTATAAATACTGTTGTGAAGAACCGAAAACCAAGATAGGTGGGTCTTCAAGGTGCTTTGGCAGTGTCACGTGATCTTGAAGGGTTCACTTCCATTTAAGACGATTGGCAATGGGATATCATGGCAGAATCTAAAGTCCATTAATGAACTTCTGTAAGACTATTTCCAAACTTTCCAAATAGGTCACTGTCACGGCAAGTTTAACTTAAACACACTATCATCCGGAATTATCTGACAAAGTGCAGTAATGTTCCTTTTTCTGGTGTTCCTTATGATATGGTTAGGATGGACTTTCAGAGTTGGGGGCAGACAGGTCACTGGTGCATGTTGGTGTCATCAGTGGGCCCAAGGGGCTTTTGGAAGGGTTTTGAGGAGTTTCTATGAGGTCCGATGGCATTCGCTTGGTATATTCCATCATCCGCACAGTTTGCCTTTCATTCCGGCACATTCCGACAACTTTCAGAAAACAAAGTTATTATTGGGCCTAACTCAATTAATTACGCTTAAGGTGGCATTCTGGGAGGAATATTTGATAGAACACCTTAGTGTAATAGCTCATTGGAACCACAACAAGAAGATCTACACAATGTGAGTTTCAGTGACCTGAGGAGACATTGTGGCGAATTTACCATTTTCCCGCATTAAAAAGAATATTTTAATTAAAATAAAAGAGGGAAAAGTGCTCCATGATTAAAATAATAATAGGAGGTTCTAGAGGGATCCATCATATCTATAAAAGAGGAGGAGGAGGCCATTGGAGGGCATCTTGGATTTGGTATTTTTTCTTGTATGATAGGTTGAGGACCCGGTTCTCTACTTCAACAGTAGCCCCAAGACGAAAACCCTCGGGTGATTCAGTGAGATTGCGAGAGTACCCATCTCCCATTGGCGAATTCATCGAAAATTCACAAGAGAACTCAGCAATGCAATTCAATTCAATTTGGAGGGCTAGCATAGCAATGTAGCAAATTATCTCAGAGGTCACCTTTTATCTCAGCTATTTTGGTTGTATGTGCATGTAACCCCAATTTACCCATTATAATAAAAGCTAGGAAATTTCTGGTTCATTGTGTTATTGGATTGCAATGCTCTATTTCTTTTATTTTACATGGCAATCTTCTGTTAATAAAATGTTGATTTTACAGTGAAATTTTGAGTTGAGTGAATTTCTGCAAATTTAGCAAAATATCCTGTTTAGGGCATTACAGCGGTATCGAAGTTGGTTTTCCTGCCAGCCTGAGGGTATAATTGCAAATCGAGTTGCTCCAGATCGTTGCTGAAGAACACTCATATGGCCAAATTCATCAAGTTCATCCTTGTCTGCAAATTTGTCATGCAAATATTCTACAAAAATTTTAGCAAATTGTTGTTGGCATAATAATGGTTCAACAAATTTGAGTTGAATGATATGAAACGATATTGTGAAAAGTCAAAAGCCATTCGTCGAATTATTGAGGGAGAAGTCAAAAGACGTCCACCGAATTATTAAGGGGCGCGTCATAAACTTCAAAACAAAAAAAAAAACTAAGGGACAAGTACTTGAAGTCAACCAACTCTGGGGTCTCCTTGGGTCGAATTTCAAATACTTACCGAAGGACAAGTTCGTAATTAAAATTTGTATGGGTTGTGTGAATTTTGTGAGGCCAAAAAGCGCTGAACATCTTGGTGATTAGAGGAGACCGAATTATTGCCAGTGTATTTGTTAGGCCGAGACTAAGCCGACACCCATTTCTATGGAAAGTCGAACGTTTTGAAGGACGTCATGGGAATTTTGGTGGGGCTGAGAGCCTTTTTCAAATTGAGATCCGATTTGTTGTCTTGCGCAGAGTTTGGTTAAGCATTGATGCCATACACCTACGCATGGGTCAATTTTTTATGGTGATTTGCGCATGCAACGAAGGAACAATAAGCCAAGGTTGTGAGTTGGAATAGGCTCGAAATAGTGGTTGCATCGCAAGGGACAGAGCCATATGAGGGGTAGCCGCCAGAATCTGTGGAGCTGAGAGAAAACTGCCAAAGGTCGAATAACAGTAGTGCGTGTTTGTTGTCACCAATCGGGAGACGAAATACCGATGCGTCGACCTTACTAAAGTTAGTGTCACCACTTGTGCGATTTGAAGGGGGTACGTTGAGCTCTGATCATTGAAGACCTATGCATGAGGTTGGTGGTTTCCAACGTGTACAGGGGCCACTCAAGAGGCGGTTGTAGCCCCATCGTGATTGCGGGGAAGTCAACTCATATGCGTACACCAGCTCGATGATTGTTGTAGCCACAATTGCAAAGAGCGATGAGCACATGCCGAACGTTGTGGGTTCGAAATCGAAATTGATAGTTGCCTTTGGTGGACAAAATACTATCGTTTGAGATGATATTGCAAAGGAGCGTCCTGCTGACTATGGTCAAGTTGTAATGTCCCTTCCGAAATTAAATAGTTACAGGTTTATTTATTCTACAATTCTAACAATTCTGGAGCCCATGGGACCCATGTGACTTTTGGAAAAGACTTAGGAAGGGAAAAGCGGCCGAAATGTTTTGTTGGCATATTGTGGGGGCCACCCACATGAGGAAATACGCACCACCTTAGAGGGAAGTTCGAATGAATGAGGAGGGAAAGTCGAATTGCTAGTTGGAGGGGGCCCACATGGGAAAAGAGGCCCACAAATTATAAATACAGGAGACTCAACCTCATTTGGTATATTTTGACATATTGAACTCAACCTTAGTTGCTCAAGCTACTTAGCCGGGTTACGGTGCCGTTTAGCACACGAATGTCTCCGAGCGAAGATCTCAACCCTTGCTTCGGTGGACTTCTAGTGCCACCATAGAAAGGCAATTCATACTACCTTAGAGGAGAGCTAGTCGAGTTTCACAGTCATATCATTCAGCGTTTGTCTCAGCCAATGCATGTTTCTGGAGGACATAGAAGGACAACACGTAGGTGTTGCTTGTGGGTTCATCCGGGCAGCAACTGTCAGGGGAGTTTGGGCATTGATGCTACAGTGGAGGATCAACCTTCCGAGAGAGTTTTGCAGCAGGAGGTTGCTACATTGGAGCAGTTCGATTTACAGTCACCTGCACCTATGCAGAGAGCCATCACTAGGCTCATGTTGGAGTCGGAGGAAGCAATTGTAGAGCTAGAGCTGGCTAGGAGAAGTAGAAGATCACTTGGAGGGCCATTTGAGGAGGATTATTGGAGTTGGGAGAGCAGAGATTGGCAGCATCATTCACAGCAACAGAATTCAAAATTGGAGGAGGGCCAAGTTGTGAAGGGTCAATTGTTGAAGGTTGGAACCAAGGGAGACCTTTTCTGGGTTTCAGGCAAGGACCACACTCCTAATTTTATAAAATTTTCTGGGCAGATCTAAGGGGTCAAACAAGGGTCCCAACTCAGCCGACAGCTAGAGGAGCTAAGGGGAATTTGGGCCAAAATTCTAAGGTCAACATTTGGCCAATTCCTTCATGGGTTATTCTGGGTATTTGGCGGAGAGGTCGCGGTTAATTTTCTGTAATTTTTTGAGCACCAGAGGTGGGGTTTCCAACAACATCCTTGCAGCAGACAACAAAGTTTCACAAGGGCAGTGAAGGGCATCATTGCAACAGTTATTGTGCCATTTGAGCTTGACATATTACCACTTGTGTTTGATCACACTTGCCATTTAGGCAAGCCCAGGTGCACCACGTCCACATTATTGTACTTTTCTCCCAGATTATAATAAAATGGCTCAATTGTTGGATATTCCTGGACTTTTTATGGGTATGCACTGAATGTTTCAATTTTATGGTGTTGTTTTTATTATTTGCTTTGCATACCACTATTTTCCTTAGGCGGAACATTACAGTGGTATCAGAGCATGATCCTGGTCCAGCTATGGGAAACTAGCCAGAAGATCATGGAAGCTTTGGGTATGAGTGCACAGTGATAGGGGAAACCAGAGACAAACCCATGGCTCAAGGGAAACCCAGTATGCAAAAATTGTGGGGTAGATTCATTAGGACGATGAGAGGTTGGCCCAGTTGAGGAGGGTGACAGACCAAACCCATCCTCACCCTTACAGCAGAGATGTGAGAGGTGTGCAAGCCGTGGGGGAGCAGCCATCTACATCATGTGGGGAAATTCGACTAGATCAAGACACCAAACCTCCTGAATTGGAGCAGGCAAGATAGAGACAGTTAGAGGGTGAGACCAGGGGGCGCTTTTGCTAGTGGAGACCTAGCTTCAGATATCAGGAGTCGGAAGAAGAGGTTGAGCATGATGCTAAGAGGCCACGGGATGGTGAGGAGCACATTGACATACCCAGTGTGGCACATGAGTCACCTTTATTAGAGACCTCCTTGATAGCTCCAATTGGCACCTTGGTGGAGAAGATACAGCCTACACACATAGAGCCATATGTTGAGGAGGAGCCACCCATGGACGAGATGCCAACAGTTGCTAAGGTATCTGGAGTTGTGACCGAGTTTACAGGTGATAGATGCCCACAGCAGTTTCACCAGTTTCAGGCCAACCTTTTAGCATTAAAAAGGAAGGTTGCATTAGTGTGTGAGGCTATTCTGCAGTAGAACAAGGAGATAGAGGGCATGAAAGCGGTTTGTGCTGAGTCCACGGCCAAATTGACTCACATTGGGGGGCAGTTGGATTCCCTACTAGTGCAACTAGAGTGCAGGTTGGAGCGTGAGAGCAGCCCTTTTCAGGCATACATAGACGGGGTTGGCAGCGTTGTTAGGTTACGTTGGCCCATTGGACAAAGAGAGACAGAGCTACCTAGTCAAATTGTATGTATTAACCAAGATAGCGAGATGAACCCTGAGTTGTACAGGGTGCAGCACCCACATGTTGGGGTTCTATGTGCGGGAGTTCGTGCATTCGATCCCTCTCTTGGGTTGGGTGGCAAGAGATTTTGAGTTGGTAACCAATGGAATGGGCTATGGAGATGGTAGTTGACCCAGGTGGAGCTCAGCAGGAGTTTCCAGGCACTAGGGATGCTGGAAGCCCCGACTGGCATTAGGATCCGGGAGGGACCACCTATCATTTCCCACGTATACTGGTTGACTACGACCTAAAGGGTATAGTTGACCTAGCAATCGAGCGTGCACCTCCGCTAGGAGAGTTTTGGTCAGCACCAGTGGCCAACCAGTTTTTGGGCAGACTCCTTGGGTTGTCTTGGTATGACAATTGTACACAGGGTCTCATAGTGATTAGCATACTCCGGCAGGTGTTTATCGAAGGAGGTGGAATTGGCAGACCACCAGACAGTGCCTTGTATGGAGCTGGGGATTCTTCGCATTTGTGTGAGACATAGAGTTTTGGTCAGCACCAGTGGCCAACCAGTTTTTGGGCAGACTCCTTGGGTTGTCTTGGTATGACAATTGTAGACGGGGTCTCATGGTGATTAGCATACTCTGGCAGGTGTTTATCGAAGGAGGTGGCATTGGCAGGCCACCAAACAGTGCCTTGTATGGAGCTGGGGATTCTTCGCATTTGTGTGAGACATAGAGTTTTGGTCAGCACCAGTGGCCAACCAGTTTTTGGGCAGACTCCTTGGGTTTTCTTGGTATGACAATTGTACACAGGGTCTCATGGTGATTAGCATACTCTGGCAGGTGTTTATCGAAGGAGGTGGCATTGGCAGGCCACCAGACAATGCCTTGTATGGAGCTGGGGATTCTTCGCATTTGTGTGAGACATAGAGAAGCAGAGCAGTGGTGGCATCGTTGTTGACACCTGGGGAGGTTCACTTCTTGGATCCCTTAGAGAGGACTTGGAGGGGAGGTCCCCTCATCGGAGAGCATGGTGATGCAACATTGGAGGAGATGATCCGGGTTGGATGCAGGCCGACACATATGGACACAGCTTTAGGCCATCTCATTCAGGGATGAGTAGGAGCATCTAGCGCGGAGCAGTGGTCTGCAGATGGGCATGGAGACACATGGGGGTGTGTCATAGTATGTTAGACTGCGATGTGGAGTGGGAGTGCCTCACATCGCATTGAGACTTCGAGTACATGCGGGGAGTGACAAGTACAATGACACAGACGAGACACAGGATGGTACAAGATGGCATAGCCGTAGCCAAGGGTATCCAGCGGTGTATAGGGGTAGGCCACAGGGTACAGTGGCATGTCCAGGAGTACTAGGATGATTGGTTGTATGCAGGGGTGTATAGTACTGCACAACAAGGTCTTGGAGTGTTGCCTCTAGGGAGACCCTTCGACGAAAACACTGGGCATACCTTTGGGCGTAGTTCACCCAAGATCGACGGGGCCACAGATGAGCGATACAAATAGAGTAAAACAATAGAACCTGGGTTGGCCACTGCAAGCATGCAAACCCCAAGCGAAATGATGTAGACCCAAGTGCTGGAAAATGGCCCCAACAGTTAACTCGCATTGCTCAAAATTTATGCTACTGTTGTTGAAGAAGAACTAGATTTTTTGCCTTCAAAAGTGCTCATAAAATTCTGCAAAATTAACCCCGGCCTCTGCACACCAACCCCATAAAAACCTAGAAAGAGCTTTGGCCCAATTCCTGCTGACCCAAATGACGCCAAAAAGTGTGAATGGCTCTGTCTGGTAGACTCTATGAACTGTTGGAGATGCTCTGCTCAAAACAACTACTGAATGGCCACCCAAACTCCACACAAATTCTCCTTTGAAGGTAGGCTCTCCCTCTAGCTCAATCTCTCTCGGAAACTAGTCGCTCTTCCCTTTTGTGCAAGCTTCAGCCAGTGAACCCTGCGCACTGCATAATTGAGAGAAATTTGGCCCTAGAGATTCCCTCAATCTCAGCGCTGCACACCACCACAAAATCTTGGCCTCAACAAATGTCTTCACAAAAGCTCGAAACTTCACACCAACTGAAGCTACTCCAAATGAGAAGTGTGAATTGCATTTTGCACCCTAGCCACATGCAAAACTAGGTGAAATCTCTGCAATATACTCAAGTGAAGCCCTAAATTGGACTCCAATTTCCCTCGCTGGGGAGGCACTCGAAGTCCTCTGAAATAGGGGTGGAATTTCCGCTTGGAATTCTTGTGCTCAGTAGCGCTTCTCAACTTGTGCTCACTGCTCAACAGCTCCAAGAGAGTTTGATTTTTGTAGAGTGATAGACAAAAAGATCCAAAATGAGGCTTCCTTACGATATTTATAAATGTGGGTCCCTTCTCCCTTGGTGGGCCCCCAACTTAACTAGTTCGAACTTCCTTCCTCTTCCCTCTCTCCTCTAGTATGAATTCCTCAAGGGGGTCAAATTTTCCTTTTTTGTGAACCCCACATTCCACTAGCAAAATAATTATTCCTTTTTCTCTAATGTGCATAGCCTCCTTTTTCTCCAAAATTAAGTGGGGGTCTACTCAACTGAATTTTCCTAAGTCCATAAAATCCAAATGTCAAAAATGCAGAAGTTGAGAATTGGTTAGTAAAATTTTATTAAGTGGGCATATCACAGAAGTCCCGCTCTCCTTCAGTACAAGGTGGAAGCAAAGAAATTCCAGATAGAACCCTTGCTACTCAACTGGATCCAGGGGTTATTCTGATGAACTGGAGGCTCCCTACTTTGGAGCTAACCCAGCTGTCACTCTAATGATGCATGGTCTGTGGCCTCGTCTGGCATCTCTTCACAGGCTCAAAGAATCTTTGTTTGGATAATGAAAATTGAGCATTAGTATTATGCAAAAAAACAAATAAGATATATCAACTACATTACAGACTCCATTTTTATAATTATTGTTTCACAAGACTGGAAACTTACCTTCACCGCTATATAGTGTATATCGCAAAATACTTAATCAGAACTGCATTAACTAAAATAACTAGAATTATTTATGAAATAACTGTATACACAGCAATCTTAATCTTGAACCACCAATGCAAATCAAACTTGTGCCCAAACTTGGTACCGTCCATACCTGCGATTGGTAATTCCATATATATACACTGCCAGAATAAAGGCTTGCAAGGACCTTGCGTCAAAACAAAACAAAAAGAATATTCAGTTTTCCACTTGTGATTATTGGTATTTCATTACCTAATGCAAGGTCTGCCAAATTTCCAGTGATCTTTTGCAGCAGTCAGTAAAGAATACTCACAAAACTTGTAGGAGGTAATGAAATCACATTCTATGCACATTATTCAACTTAACGCCAGATGTTATTTATGCAAGCATTTAAAATATGTTCAACGCTTCTGTGATTTAATATTAACCCCTGATAGAGGTCACATACATGGCTGCTAATGTAATGGCTACTGACAATCTCCAGTCTTCCTTTGCATGTAATTCATCACACAAAAAGCACAGAACACAACTTTATGGGAAAAGGGAATCTGTGATATAAGATGGAATACTACAACTACATCAGATGTCACAAAACCACACACATATCCTTGGTTTTATGTCATATTATTTCCTATTATGTTATTGCATGTAATCTTGTAACCATTGCGTTTTCATGATCTGCAGGCAAATAATATATTTATGTTTAAAAATTAAAAAATCAATGTACATGAAAATATTCATTGTTTACAACAGAAAGACATAATAATCTGATTTCCTAAAACGGATTCAGCTAAAATTGCTCCCGGGGAGAATTGATTAAAACTTTTGCCACTAGTAAGGAATAGATCAAAAATTCAGTATGTTTAATTTTCATCTTATGTGGTTTAAGATAAGTTTTTTAATGTCAAACAAATGACTAAAAGTAGGTTAACAGGACTGCTCAGCACATAAGTGGCAATATACAGTGGGAAGCAAAAAGCAAAGCAAAGCAAATCTATAGGATCTAAGTTCAACTATCTGGACTCTCAATGCCAAAAAGAAATACACTGCCCCAGAATAGGAGTGCAATGAAAAGAGACTCAAGACACCATACGCCTGCCACTGGATTAAGTAGAGGGGGAGCTATCCCCCTCTGTAATATCCACTACCAAATGTGTAATTCTCTTGCCCTCCAAGCCCAAAGTGAAGAATCTTTATATAGATGTCTTGCTGGAAGAGCTAGATATGGCTTAGGGGATGTCTCTTTGTCTAGAAGAGAATCTGCTGCCAGGGGTTGGTGGAAAAGGGTTTCCTACAGGTCTCTCATCAACTGTGTCAAGAACTCAGTCAGCAACTCCGCATGGGTTTCCCTGCCTAAGATGGGACTACCTCTCAGAGTCTAACAGATCTGGGGGCTGAAATGGTATTGCTCCCTGTATGCATCTCGGTGGGGCCTACCCGCTGAAAGCAACAGAAAGAAAGATGCCATCCTCACAGTAGTGTTCAGTCAAATGTGGCACCAAAGGATGTAAGTTCTAATAAGCCTAAGGGACTCCTTGAAATATAATGCCAAGTACTGTTGTTCTGAATAGCTTTTTTTTCTGAGAAATGATTCTTATTGATTCTCTTTGGCTAATTTGCTGCAATATAAGGGGCTTATCTCTGCTATCAAATTCACCCAGGACTTGCAACTGGCGTCATCCACACCCACTCAAAGCTTTTTCACCCGAGTCTCCATGTTAATACAAGCCCAATCACCTTGCTGCTTGCCACTAGATAATTGAAAAAGGTGGAGCGAGAATTATGAGACTTTCTGAATAGATAGTGGAACCAACCACATTTCTCATAATATCAACAGTGTTTGAATATAAAGAGGTGTTATGTCTCTGTTTCCTACCAATGGAAGATTCAGCATAATCTAGCCTCCAACAGGATCTGGTGCTTAGCATCCACCCAATGCAGATGGGGACACAGTCTGAACCCATGCATCCAATGTTAAAGCATATAAGGGGGCCACATTATGAAATCATCTATAATATCTACTACAGAAAAGATCATCTTT
>APFE030830834.1:6787-47706 GCA_000404065.3 Pinus taeda
CTCTTCCTCTTCTGTCAACCTCCATTTGCTCCTACTCAACAAACCCGCTCTGATACCGCTTTTGATGGCCCAACCCTTTTCCACGTGGTGACACTGTGTCCACCGTACGAAGGTTAATGCGAATAAACGTTGAGATAACGCGGTTTGTACAGGTTTGGGATATTTCGGATGGTTTACTTGTGGTACAGGTTACCAACTCACACCTGCCGGTTTTAAGCCTTGACTTACTCCCGCCTTTTGACAGCCAACCCTAGTTCACTTGCCATTTCATTTTCACTTTGCGAAGTTCTTTGTTCTGCTCTGCGAGGGTTTCTTTGCACCTCTGCTCCTCGCTCCGGCACTGGGTTCTTCTCGTGCCTCCGACCTCCTGCTACCCAGTGCGTTGGTATTATGGTGAGGGTGACAAGCTGTTAACGCTCTGCACTGTAACTCGATATGTTTACTGTTTCTTTGTTTGCTCTCTGCTGTAACCAGGTTTGTTCCACACTCTGTTAACTTACCTTTTGCTATTATGACAGGTTCCTCTCAGTCCCGAGCTCAGCTAATCGTTCCGCTTCAATCCAGATTCAAGGTAAGTTCTGGTTCGATGTTAAACCCTGCTTCTCCACCTTTTCCAGAGTCTAACAGGTTCGCTCCTTTGCTCTTCAGGTTATGGGTGTCGGGTTGTTTACAATGATGCCCGTCCAACTCAGGTAAATACCCAATGCAACTGCGTCTTTTCATTTACAGAAGTTCCTTATCATTTTCCTGTCTCAGGTGCTAAACCTCGTCTATTTTGTTGTTGCAGGTTGCTCGGGTGGTTGGCCGCCGTGGGCTCACGCTCTCTGTGCCTTCTGGAGGAAACCCAAAACCCCTTTCAACTTGCTGTAACAGGCAGGGTCTTGTCCAGCTCGGCCCGTTTGTTAGATTAGTGAACAATCTGTGGGTTTTTGTATGTAATGCTCATGCTTCTGGATTGTACACGAACTATATTAAACTGTTTCTTTTTCTAAGGTTTGGTATGTATATAATAACTGTCGTTTCGACCTGTAATCGACGTGGTCCGTCTTTGTTGCTTGGGTTCCTTGAATCTGTTCGGTTGCCTTTCTTGTTTCTTGTAATGACTTTAATTATCAGAGGACAGTGGTTCAGTGAGCGTTCTATGCTCAGAGAACTTATGGTGTGTTTTGTTCATAAAAGTTACATTACATAAAACTCCTATATACTTTATCTCCAGCATTTAGAAATCTTATGAAAAACATTTAAGTTGATATGCTTGTTACTGGTTTATTGTGATACCGTTGGTTGTCAATCCGCTCTTCCGTGTGGGTTAGCTCCCTGTAGCAGCGCCTTCTCTTTGCTGTCTTCTAAATTCCAGTTTGTACTCAATATTTCGTATCACATTCGTATGCTTGCTGTGTATAACTTACAATGGATGCTTAAACAAATAATATCAATCGAATAAGTTACACTATGCCTGTTATAGCCTTCTTGCAGTGAATGCTAATACAGAAAACAGTATCAATATATTAGTGTGACAGTGGTTCTTTAAACAAACAGTTTTGCTTCTTTTCAGAGGAAATGTATCTGTCTTTTCTTGTTCCAGGAGAGTTTTTTTTTTGAAAAATATCAGCAGTAGATTATTTCATTTGCAAATAGTATGATTCTGTTACAGGGGTTTTTCGTCTTGCTGTCTGTTACTCTCGTGTTGAAGGGGTCTCTCTCCTTGTTCTATCCTTTTCTGTTTTTAAATTACATGAGAGCATAACTGCTTCCCCTATTTCAGTTGAACTGTTCAACCTGAATTCTGTAACTGTCATCTAGTTTATTTTAACAAAGATTTAACTAAACACTATTCATCTCCTAAGCTAAACAACTTGTAATTAAAAAATGTTCTAAAATAAAATGAAGCAAACAATAATTAAAAGAAAAAGACAACAACCAACTTAATGACCTCTCCACCCAAGCCCGAAATCTTTGTCTTGTTTCTGTTCTTCTTCCGTGAGTCAGTCAACTGTCACGTGTCACTCCTAGGAGTTGGATGCTCCTGCATCACTAAATGCATATTTAACCCTAAATCTCTATCAAGGAAATAATTATGGCAAACATTATGGGTAAAAGTAGAAAGCTAAAAATTGAGAGTGCTATAAATCTTATTATTTTACTTTACACACAATTGAATTTCATTTGATTCTTATATTATAAAGATTATTTGAAAATTGTAAAATCATATAAAATTATATTATTAAAAATTATGTGAACATTATAAAATTATATAAATTTACATATTAAAATTTAAAATAATGGGTGACATTTTAGCAAGGAATGTTATAACAGTGTACCTAATGAACTATTCTAGTAAGAATTTCCATAACATTGTACCTGTTTTATCAATCTATTTTTAGGCTAATATCCAAGAGGATTTGAACTTGTGACCTTTGTAGAAAACGTATCTTAAAAATATACTCATTCACTATCAATTCAAAGCTTTAAAGACTTTAAAAAAAAAGACATTAAATAAAATTTGATCTATCTTATGTGTGAATGAATCACAAAAACATGTTACTATTTAATACTCTAAATACAACCACATATTTAAACTACTAATACTTCTATAATTTAAAATTAAATATTCATAAACGTTAAACTTTCCTAATAATAAAAAATCCACCATTTAATCAAACCCCACAAGTACTTACTATTAACCTATTTATATTTTCTCAATTATACATGGTATTAAATTATACAACTCTATTGGGAGATACTTACCTGCACTTCTTAAAAAACATATTTTAGAACCTGAATAAACTGCGAAATAAGTTTATCTCTGCATATCCCTGGAGTGTCAAACTTTAATTTGTTTCAAATATTTATAATGAGGTGACTATAATGGATGGATAACTTAAAATGTAATAAATAAATCTTTTGAATGTCAAGCTTCAATCTGTTTCAAAGATTTATAATGATGTGAATATAATGGTCAAATAACTTAAAATGTAATAAATAAATACTTCTTATAATGCACAGACAACCTAAAACGTAATAAATAAATACTTAATAAAATGGCAGAGACATGGTTATTCTATAAAATAGGTTAGGTATTATTGTTATTATTAATTATATTTTAACTTAAAAAATTAAAAAAGGGTTACTTTTATAAATTCAATGTTATATAGGTGATATATTGGAAGAATATATCCGTATAGATTCATTTTAATTGCTGATTTAATCTGAGTGAGTCTAGAGGATCACATTTTTTAAGTGTAAATTTATTTTAGAATGCAAAAATCAATATGTAAATTTTTATTGATTAACATTGTATTTTGAATGTTATAGCAATTAATTACATGTATATTGAGTCATTTTATTAGTCACTATTAAACTGGTTTTTTTGTTATTAATATATTTTGAACTGTAAATCTGTATCAATTGATATTAAAATATTTTATTTTTAATCACATTAGATATTTTATTCCATACAATATCAAAATATCTTCTTAAGTCACATCAACAATAATTAAATGTGAATAACATATTTTCTTTTTAATATAGCTCACATTGCTTTTTCTATTTAAAATATATAACATATTTTTTTTTAATTAACATTACTTTTTCTATTTAAAAAAATTTTATTTTTATTTAAAGAAAAAAACATATTTACACATAAGCTTTATACTAACTTGTAAAATTAACCTATCATTTCAACCACACGTAACAGTTTCTAACTCATGTTTATAAAGCTTCATCAAATATATAAAAGCCTGCAACAAAAACAAGAACAAGTAAACGCAGTTCAACCAAAACGTCGACTGATTTTTTTTTTTCATCATTTATCAATTTGGAAACAATTTTTTGTTTTGTTTCTCATCTGTCAATTTGGAAGTGAGAATTATTGACCTTGCCAAATTTGAGCTCTTCATAGTGCTATATCATATGACTACATGGATCGGTATGAACGGTAAACATGATTACAAAATTATTAGGAATATAAGACATCGACATAAGGATGTTAGCGTTTGATATACCATGAGATCACAATGAACCTCAGGAGGATCCATGCTGCTCTCAAGCTACGGTATAAGGGCATGGACATTTCTATCTTTAGTAAATTCTGGGATTAAGGTGCGAAAAGAAAAAGTATGAGAGATCGCTCAGATTCTAACGTCAAAATATTTGCAATTTGGAATATAAGAAAGAGAAATGAATCTGATTTTTTTTTAAGAACAAAAACGCTAAATGTGCACTGTACGCGATATGTGCATTGTATCTTCATGCAATTTGCAAAAATTGGTCTAGTAGGTAAAGATGGTCATATATATCAAAATTTTGAAACATCAGTTCTCTTTAAAATAAGTCATTTATAATGTCTATTTTCTAATATAGATAAAAAGTCGCTAATCCATATGCTTTCATTAAAAGTATATTTATGCTGTCTCGAAAATACGGAAAATATAAAAAAAAAAAAACAGACAGGTATGTTGTGATCAAAAGTGTCACTGTAGGTTGAGCAGTTCCTTGTCCATGTAGTGTGGTCCATTGTTAATCTGAATTTCATGATTCTTCAGGGTTCTCTCGTTATTTGATAATTGGTTTGTTTCATGTTAGCTTCTCTATAGAGGTGAGTGATAGTGTATGCTGTGAGTGATCAAATATATGCTTCATTTTCTTTATCAAAGCAACCCAATAGTACTAAATATTCTATAATTCCATCTATGAGATATTTGGAATCAAGATCATATTAATCTTAACATCAGAATATCTGCAATCTGAATGTTGCAATTCGCAATCTGATCCTTCATAGATTAGGGATTGCACTGATTTTGTGGCGTAAACAGTTGGCTCTCTCTATCTTGATAGGCGCTCCATAAACCAAACGCTGGAAGGAATCGATTTAAAGGAGGTCTTTTCAATTCTACCCATTCCAATCCTTCTCACAAATATCAAACAACAAAGTACATTTTCATAAGATCCCCTGCTAGCTGAAATAATCACAAACACAAAATTCTGGCACATGTTGAGCGCGAAGCATGAACTGTTTAAAACAGTTTATTCGATGTCCGCAAAATAATCATTTCAGATATGAGATAGAAGACTACTTGCGTAGAGAAATGAAACCACACGTTTCTATATAAATGACTGTGAGGCCTTTAGTTTATCATGAAAATGGTACGCTCTGCCTCACATAACATCCATGACTCAATCAAAACAAACGATTGCATGTGACGCGATTACTGCAATACCTTTTCATGTGACTCAAGTATAACAACAACAACAAATGCTATTCATGTGGTAGCAAAACAGAATTTCATGTAAAAATAATGAGCTATAATTTTTTATCAGAGAACAAATGCAGTGGAACACCTTTGCGGATGGAGATTACATGGTGAAAATCTAAATTCATCGCTATACATATACTACCAGTTGCCTATACCATAGATCCAAGATGTATTTATTGTAACAAGCTTTCTCCTATTTAGTTTGCGAAAGATTGACATATTTAGTAACATAGTGTTTTAACTCATGATTTATCAAGAGCACAAGGGAATCTAAAAAATATTATGTATTAATATTGCACCGCTTGACAATTAGAAGCATCATGATAATGGGATTTATGGTAGAGAGAGTTGTGATGAGATTGACAGGATGCACCCAACTATTAGACTTAGAGGTGAGCTGTAGCATGATATTGTTGAAAGGAGGAAGGGTAACAGTCTAAAGTTCAGTGTTTTTAAATTTTACATCAAAGTATCGAAGAAGCATTGATTTAGAGTATTAATTTTAAATAAAACTAAATCATTTTTGAAAATTATGAAAATAAGTATTTACTCAAAATCTTTAATCTCGAATTGGTTTCGGAGATTCGACACTTAGGCCTCGTCAGAGTTGTAACAATCTGCCCATCAAATTCGGTACATAACCCAAAAGATAAAGCACTATCTCGAGGCATCGCGTAATGTTTCCCAGCTGGTGATGAGTCCAAACATAGATATGTTACCATGTGTTTCTTGAATTCAATGTAAATAATTTTCAATTTTGATGTGAAAGTGGCACCATGTTTGAGTCATATTTTATAATTGATGTCCAATCAGAATTAAGGGCGCGTGCTTGCAGGAAAATTTATACATATTCATGCATGGTTAAATATATGCGTTTTAAAAAATAAGAATGTCGTTGTTACGTAGGAATTTATTAGCATTGGGCATTTTTTCTAAGTAGCTTATTATTGGTCTTAGATAGGTCTTGGTATCTAATTGCTAGGGAGGTCGATGCAAGAAACTAAAGGTTAGGGGACTAGTGAATATGAGATTTAGAACAAAGGGGATAAAACTGAGGGGTAAATAGGTTGAAGGAACTTAGGGTAGGAATAGGGCCTTAATGAAGAGGGAATAGTGAAGGAATAAGACCCTAGTGTAGAGGAGATAGTAAAGAAATAAGGCCCTAGGATAATTAAGGAATATGGCTTTAGGGAAGAGGGTCTAGTCTAGGGTATCATAACTTTTAAGTTCTTTTTATGCTACTTTTCATTCTTGGAATACATGAAAATATCATCTAAAAATAATTGGACAAAGTGGTCAAGAAGCTTACAGGCCATTCATGAGGCTCATGAAGATATTTGGTGCATTGGTCAAACCAAGCCACACTACACCAAACTCATAATGCCTGAATTGAATTATAAATGTGGTTTTTGCGATGTCACGTTACTTAATCCTTAATTGGTAATATCTAATTACCAAATATATTTTAAAGTAAACCCTTGCTCCTATCATTTGATCAAATAGTCTTCCAGTATAATATACATATTCCTTAATCTCGTAATAAAATAATTAAATGTGCCAAAAAAAAATTATACAAAGACTTTTGAATACCTAGAAGAGATATATAAATTTTAGATATTTTTAAATATTTCATTAAAAAATTTAGATAAATGATTTGAATATGCATATTAACTAATTTGTTTCAATATCAATTTCTCTGTGAGACAGATATACATAAAGAAAAAATAGAATCCATAAATAAAATATTTACACATCTATTTTAAATAAAATATTCTAACGTGTTTAAAACATTTTAATTGATTAAAACTTTCTAAATAATTTTGGGTTTTTTAATAACAATAGCCTAAGAGACTCCTTTTTTCCCTGAAAATTATGCAATTTCAGCCAATATTTTGATAAAATCCAGCAAAGAGTTTTGTAAATCCAGGTTAAGATTTTCGTAGATAAGGGTTAAGATTTTTGTGAATCCATGTTATAGTTGTCAAAATTCAAGATTTTGGGTGCCCCATAGGTTTTTGATCGGGGTGAATTTATTTCCACCATCAAAAACATGATTCAAACACTGCCACTGTAAAATTTCTTCAAACATGTTCGCCCCGATTTTGACCACTTTTGACCATCCAGACAATTTCTCGGCTAGATAGATTGCTTCTTTATGACGGTACAGATCAAAAACATATGTATTTGTCAACAAAGTAGAGGGGCTAACTTTGTAAGCATTTTGAATTTTTGTTTATAAAGTTTTGAATTTTTTTTTATAAAGTATAATGTCACATTTATGAACTTTAATTTATTATTTGTTTTCATGAATGACACATTTCAATGAAGCGTGTATTTAATATCAAAAACAAGAAGTTGAAGTTTGACGTACATGAACTTGGGTAGAGATAAGTTTATTTGGATTAATCAAGTTTGTAGTTAGTTGTATTTAACCTAGTTTAAAGAGCTTACGAATGAGTTTCGAAAATTATGGAAATTTTGGCAAGAATATGTTAAAATAAGGCATAAAGTTTTTAAAACCTGAGTTGTAGCTGTCAAATTTAAGGATTTTGGGTGCCCTAGATGTCCTTGATGGTGCTGAACAAGTGTTTGATGAATCAAAGGCTATTTTTTTATTAAAATAAGGCAAACTACAACCAAAATCTCAACCCATTCATAGACTACTACAATGTAAAACTATCATATACAATAATACGAGCAATAAACAAAAATGGCGTGAAAATGAAATCCTTAATGCATGTAAGATATTGGCACCTTTCTTTCTGCAAATAAATAGATGTTAGAACTGGCAATAAATTAGCCCAACCTTCAAACAATATTAAAACTAATAAAAAGGACACAAGATATCTAAAAGATTTTCAGTAATTTCAAAGGAGTTGTCTAGTTTGTTTCCCCTTAGTGATATAAATTTGTTGTCGCCATCAGGATTAGCTTCAAACTTTGTAGGAAACTTGAAAAAAATCAGTGGAATGATAACAACAAAAAAGTTATAGCATAACACTTCCTCAACAATTCTCTCATTTTTCCCTTAATAGATTTCTCCTCTTTTTAAGAAAGCTCCAAGTGGGTTTGGTAGCTTTTCTTTAAGTTTAAATTTTAATTAATTAGATCTCTAATCAAGGATGATTAGATAATAAGAGGATAAACTTCTAAAGGTTTTTCAAAAGGTTTATTTAAAGCTATACCTTAATAGATGTACCCACTCTAATCCATTCAATCAGGTTTCCTTTTTCCTTTTAATGTATATAAATAGCCATTATGTATCATTTTATTTGTTGAATTTCTAAACTTTAAAATAAATTACTGATCACAACATGTATCATAATAAGGATTAACCATGATAGTTAATAAACAACCAGCACATATAACTTATCATCATAGTTATTATCACATACAACCCCCAAAAAAATTGTATCTCCCATGCTCCTTGTCACTCCATATTCATATTCAAGTGGTACCACAAATATAGAGCATGATATGCAGATAATTATAGCCATCCTCTTCAAAATTCTAAGTTGCTAAAAAATGATAAATGTAGTATCCTGAAATCATTTTAAAGAAGTAACTTCGCCTAATAAACATATGAAAAAAACTAAAAGAAAACAATACTGTACTGAAGTTTAAATAATATGAAACCTAAAAGAGCTTTGATTATTTCTTCTTCCCATGAGAAGGAGTTGATTCTACTTGTTACTCCTCTTGCTACGGATGTGATGTGACTGAGTGAGATGATTCATGAGAGAAACTAGAGGCAGAAACTTGTGCATCTTTTTTTTTGTTCATTGGTAGCAAGAAAAGAGATGACTTGGTATTCTGATGGTTGGCTAACAAAACCAACCACTATTACATGGTTCTTAGAGTTTTGGTGTGAAGGAGTGTGACAAGTAGCAGGGGTAGATGGTTGGGGTGTTGCAGGAAGCATATGACTTATACATGAGACAACAGATCGTAAATATGATACATGAGGGTAGTTTGGAGGGTTAGGTGGTGAGATAGCATGCCAACCATATATAGAATGCACAAGTTGTGAAAAAATCATTGGTCCCCAACCATCATTGTTTGGGTGAACAAGAGGAGTAAAAACATGTGGTGGAAGAAGGGTTCCCACAAAAGGTTTTTAGACCAAAGGAAAGATGTTGATGTTATAATTAGGTTAACAAATATTAACAGATCAACTCCTCGAATCTCATTGTCACAACGAGATAATGAGACATTCTACCTCATATGTGAAAGAATATTGGTTTATTTTATGTGTTTTATGATTTTTTTGAATTTTATATAAGTATGAAAAAAAGAACAACAATTTAAATGAGAAGAAAAATGGTTATATATACATTAAGTATAGAAATTATGACAAAAATAAATAAATCCGCAAAAACTAAACAAAAAATTTAAAATGGAAAATTAAATAAAGGTAGTGAGCTAATGAAGATTGAGGAAGGTGGATTGTATCTTCTAGAGCATAAATTGCTAAAAAAAAAGCTGCTCAAAAATATAATACAAGTAAAATGTAGAGAGATATATATGAACAAGTGTTTTATGAATCAAAGCTTAATTTTTTTATTAAAATAAGGCAAATTACGATGAAAATCATGAAAGGAAAGCCTTTGCAAAGATTCTTTACTAACCTAATCACAAACTACTGCAATGCAAAGCTATCATATATAATAATCTGAGCAAGGAACAAGAATGGCAACAAAATGAAATCCTTCATGTGATTAAGATGCTGATAACTTGCTTTCTGCAAATAAATAGTTATTAGAACTGGAAATAAGTTATTCTGACCTTCAAACAACAATAAAAATAATCAAAAAGACATAAGATCCCTAAATGAATTTCAATCATTTTAATGGAGTAACTTAGTTTGTTTCCGCTTAGTGATATAAAGTTGTTGTCACCATCAAGGTTAGCCTCAAACTTTGTAAGTAACTTGAAAACAAATCAATGAAACGATAAAAACAAAAAATTATAAAATACCTCACCCTCAATAGTTCTATCCTTTTCCTTCATAGAATTCTCCTCTCTTTAAGAAGGTTCTATGTAGTTTTAGTAGTTTTTCTTTAGGTTTAAATATTGAGTTAATTAGATTTCTAGTTAAGGATGATTAGATAACAAGAGAAGAAATTTCTAAAGTTTGTTCAAAATCTTCATTTAAAGCTAGACCCCAGTAGGTGGAACTCTCTCTAATCCATTAGATCAGTTTTCCTTTTTCCTTTTAATGTAAATAAATAGTCATTGTGTATCATTTATATGTTGACTTTCTAAACTTTAAATTAGATTGCTAATGAAAATAGGTATCAAAATAAGGATTAACCATGACAATTAATAAACAACCACCACATATAACTTATTATCATAATAATTATAACTTACACCACCAAAAAAACCTTGTACCTCTGATGCTCCTTTTCACTCCATATAATATTCATATTCAAGTGGTACCACAAATATAGAGCATAATGTGCACATATTTATAATCATCCTCTTCAAACTTCTACATTTCTATAAAATTATAAATGTAGCAACCAATAATCACTCTAAAGAAGTAAGTTTGCCTCATAAACATATGAACAATACTAAAATAAAACAATCTTTTATTGAAGTATAAATGGTATGCAACCCAAAATAACCCTAATTATTTCTTCTCACCATGAGAAGGTGTTCATAATGCTTGTTTCTCCTCTTGTTGTGGATTTGATGTGACTTAGTGAAAGGAACTAGAGGCATAAGCTTGTGCATCCCATTTCTATCCACTGGCAACAGGCAACATAATCACTAGGTATTTTGATGATTGGCCAACATGAACAACCAATATTACATGTTTCTTAGAGTTTCGTTGTGCATAAGGAGTATGACAAGTAGCATCGGTAGATGGTTTGGGTGTTGCATGAAGTGTATGATTTATACGTGAGGCAGTGGATCGAAAATGTGATACATGAGGGTGGCAAGGATGGTTATGTGGTGAGATAACATGCCAACAATGTCTAGAATGCACAAGTTGTGTAGAAAACATAGGTCCCCAACCGTCATTATTTGGGTTAAAAAGAGGAGTAGAAAGATGTGGGGGAACAAGGGTGGCAAAAACATTTTGTTATGCCAAAGGCAGTTGTTGTGATTGGGACTGTATCATGGACTGAGGATTTATCTAGCCCAACGAATTAATCACACCATTGTTAAGGAACTGCCTTAGTTCCTAGGGAGTTGCATCAAAATGGATGGAGATTCTTGGTCTCATATCCCTTCTTATACCAAATTACTTATCTTTATTCCTAGTTCCTCTACCTTTTTCTCTTCCCTTGTTCCTATTAAAAACAATCATTCTATAGAAATTGAATGACTAATTACACACAAGTGATTAATGCTTCAATTCCATCTTTTATTTCATGGAAGAAACACTAAGTTTCATGAAAAAAGAGGAAAAAACAATTAAAATAGGGATTGGGAAAACATCTGTATGCAGAAAATCAATCATGTGGCAACATAAATATTTTAAACAATGTTTGTGGTCAATTCTAAATAGAGGTCTTCCCTTTTTTTAAATAAAACTATTTTTCAACAAATATATAAACTCCTTATAATATAAAATAGCAGTAAGAAGGACAATGCAAAGCCCTTAGCCTTCATATCATATAGTCATGGGAAACAATCGTAGTAAGAGGAAAAGAAACCCTTGTGACACATCACAGTTTGAAGACATAAACCGTCATATTATAAAATTCGCAATACAAGACCAAAGTAAAGACCCCAACATAATAACTCATTGTTTTGATAGTTATACACTTACAAGTTGCCTCACAGGCAGTCGAAATTCAGTAATACCAGAGAGAGTAAAATGAGTGAAAATATTGCTTAATGAAGCAAAGAATGGTTTTGTTACAAATGTATAAACCCTTGGAATGATGGTGTTTGTTCAAAATTTCACTGTACATACAAACATTTCTATGATTGGCTAAAAGAAAAATTTGAGGAATTTCATAGACATGGCCCTCACATGCGTTTTTTCTCTAAACCATTTGGCTTCAAAGTTCCCGCATATGTTTTATTAAATGAAACAATGAATCTTGAATTCGATTAGGAGAAATAAAAATAAACCAATTTTAACAATAAAAAGAAGACATAACGAAATGGATTGGTAATTCCAAAAGGGGAAACCACCACATTGTCACACATAAATTGTTTTATTTAGGCTGACACATCATAGGTAGGGGCTAATCCCTACTGGTTAACCAATGAATATATTCATTAAATATCCGCGGCCATTATGGCTAATACTAATTTAATGCCAAACAAATTAGCCCAAGGCTCTAAGGCCTCGAGAGCTTCAAGTCTATAATGCACACAAAAGATCTGAGGAAACCATGTTCAAATTGCTGACAAAACCCTAAGAAACATACAATATAGAAAAAGAATTTCACAATCAACCAAGAAAGACCAGAGCACATGCATATGTTTGCAAATAGTCAAGGGGAACTAGGTGAAAGAAGAAGAGAAAAAAGTTGGTGTGTTGCGTAAAAAAAACAATGGCACTGTGTTAACGTATACCTAGTGCAGTATGTAAAAAGAAATTTATATTATACAACAAATTCAATGTTGATGTACCTAGCCCTTAAAATTGTAAACCCTATGCCCATGGCTCAGGGAATTAAGTTTGTAGCATAACAGGGTTTTTAGAAGAGTGAAAAAGAATTATAGGGTTTTTGAAATGCTAAGAATCGAAGAAAAGAATATCTGAAAGGTGGAAAATTATAATTTAAGAGAGGAGTCAAGTCAGTATTAATTTTCTCAATTCAATCACCCTACGTGCTAGAAGAGTTGAATCAAGTGTCTGATATGCCATAGATGAACCAAAAACCAATGGATTAATGAGTCAATCTAATAAGGAGGAGCCACATCACTTGCCCTTTCACTCTATTAATGCAATTTTAAATGGTGTATTCATGCATGGTGACATTGGAGTTGTATTGAAATGTGTGAATGTTCAATCAAATTTAAGGTCTACTTCCAGACAATTAAATCACTACAACACTAATCTTTGAAGATATGAAGTTCTAATGTCGAAAAATAGCATATAGTATATTATTGAAATGCATACTAATCAAAGAAATGGAACCTTGCTAATTAAATGACAAATCTTCACCTTGACAAGTCCACAAATTAAATGTATAAGAAAATTTCATTTTGAATTCCAAACATTGAACATGCATAAAATCTCCATATATAATCCTCATATATTCAGAAGCCAGAATCCATGTTTTTCCAATCACCATAATCTCTAAGTTGCCAAAGTTTATAATGACATACACATAATATGTAACACCAAACCCTACGATTAAGGTCAAATGATAATCATAATGTTCATATACTGAATCATGTAATGGTGAATAACAAGTGCATGTCATAATTTTTTTTTTTTTTTACCATCATTCATACCTGTCATAAATAATATGACTATGCACATTCGCGAAACCATAATACATAACCCTTCGTGACACAATTCATGATAATCATCATGTCTTTGCTACCCATTATACTTCTAAACTTGTTGCCTTGAGGGACGTATTCTTAAGATGGGTCCCACCTATGATCAGATTCTTAGTATTTAGCTCAAAAATAAAAGTCCTTAGATTGGCTCGAAATCTATGCAATTGTGTCCGTCTCGTCAAGACGATCACAACACATTTCGTTTCACCAAAAACTGAGTTGAGATGAGGGAGAAAGGGCATGTTGTTTGCTTTCAAAGTAAAAAGAATTGCAGAATAGGCAGAATGATGACATCGCAGTACAGTCGGCATGATATGAATCTTCTTCAGTTTTTTCCCAATGAGGTTGTGACAAGTGTCACTTTAGGATTCACCAGTTTAGTTGTGTGAAGGTGAAATTGCGCAATGTCCTCCAAGGTGGAATTATGGGTTCATGGTGAATATTATGTGGAAATTATTATTTTTTCGATATATATATATATAATAATATATATATAATATTATAATATATATATATTAATATATATATATATATATATATATATATATATATATATCTATATATTATATATATATTATTTTATATGATTAATATCATATATCATATTATAATTATTATAGCTATTATATATTATATACAAATATCACATAATTCTGAACTATAAAAAAGGTATTGAAATATTGAAATGGCGCAATATTTTATTTGGTGGGAAAAATATATGAAGGGACGAGTGGAGAGTGGATCGAACCCGTGACCTCCCCCTCCCAATTTCGTTGTATTATCATCGAAACAAGTGGTGGACAAGTAAATGGTGGCCCCAAATACTACACTTAAGCATATAACGATACTGATGGCAGAGTGGAGGGAGCCAGCTCTGCAGGTCAACCCCCTCACCATACGACCACACAATGTAAGCCATGGCCAATGCTAAAGGATAAGCATGCTTAGAGCATTGATAATCCGGGTTATTTAATTTGCTTTTATGTTGGCTGCAGTTTTGGAGGCGTGCCAATTTTGGTGGAATTGCCAATTTTGGTGGTGCTAACTGGTGTCTTCTCCAATTTTAGTGGAGTTTCCTAGGGAAACATTGAATGAAGTATATCTTGAGAAATTTTTGACCAAATTGAGCTCATAAAGACATGTTCTTGGCTAATTTCGACATTTTGAACATATTCGTGTAGGCACTAGGAGCCACAGAGCTTTGTAAACAACAATTTTTTCCATATTGAGCTAATACAGAGGCCTAAGCGATGGAAGCTGGACCAAGGAAATGTAGCCCAGGAGAGGTGAATGCCTTCATCAAAACATTGTGTTAATGTGTCTCCTTGATGATTTGGTACACTGTACATGTTTGTGGTTTAGTATTTGTTTCTGAAGTTATTTTTCTCATGAATGTCTTTAATACTTAAGGAAATTTACTTGATTGTATGCATAAATAGCTAATGTAACCTCAGCACAAGAAGCAATAAGCATGCACATATTTATAAATCTGTAATTTTTATTAGAACAAAAAAGCTAATCCTACAAAAACATATCAAGTTGGTATTAGAGAAACGGTTGAAATTCTTGACTTCTTGAGTTTGTGCATTTAGGTTTTTAATGGTTGCAAAATTGTGATGCTTGCAAGGTTAAAGTTACAGAAAGGAGAAGGGAAGCTATTTGTTGCGCAACTCCTGAGGTAATTCCAAGAAGAAGGAGAGCCACAAGGCCACAATCTCCACCACCCAAAGTTCCAATTCCACTACACTTGAAACTCCTCAAGTTTTGTGTTCAACTGAGATTGAAGAGTTACAAGCAATACCAATTTCTAATCCTGAATCCATAGTCATTATTTCTAGAGAAAGAGAGCCTAAAGGTCCCTCTTTAGAAGATGAATAATTCAATAAAGCTTTCTATCTTTTACTGAGATGGTTAAAGTCCTCTATGAAGAGAGGAACACTAGAATGGTTGGAGAGAGTTCTAAACCTCCGCATAGAGAAGGAAGCTCAGAGGAAAAAGAAAAATGAGAAGAAGGATTCCAAAGGAAATGGTGGAAAGCCACCTCCATCTCCACTATACTCATCATCTTCCTCATCATCTCCAATATCTCATACAACATCATCTTCCACTACCACCACTGAAATTGCCCATACTCATTCCAAAACCCCAAATGGAAAAACTCCATTATTGAAATTGGTCATAAAATTTGGACTTCCAATGTAAAATGGATAGGTGAATGCAGAAAATTTGGACAATTCGATTCGATAGTTCGAGTTATACTGTAGAATTCAAAACCTTCAAGAAGAAAACATAAAGATCTAGCTGGATTCATCCATGCTAGAAGGAGTTGCACTAGTTTGGTGGGAAGGAAAGACTCCAGAGTAAATGAGAATCCATGGTAGGATATCCATCACTTGGGTTGAATTTGTTTATGCAATTCAAAGGCAGTTTTATCATTTAGCCTATATGAAAAAATCCATTATGAGTTGGCAGAATTTTAGGTAGCTTAAAGGCCAAACAATCCAACATTATACATAAGATTTGAAGAAAAGGGCTTTGTTATTGGGAGTGAATTTGAATTCCCAAGATACACTGCTGAAATATATTGGGGGTTTACATTCCTATCTTAAACACATTATTCTTATGTTCAATCCAATAAATTTGGATGAAGTACGTGTGCAAGCCACGCATCTTGAATCTAGAGGAAAGAACACTTATGAAGAGAGTAGTAATAAAAAACCACCTAACGGTAAGAAGAAAGGGAAAGGAGGAAAATGGAAAGGGAGGAAAAATGCAAGTGTGAAGAAAGAAGGGGAGAAAGTTATCTGTAAACACTATTCAAAAGAGGGACGTAATGAGGATCATTGTTGGAAAATGCATCCAAAAATGAGACCAAATAAGTTCAACAATAAAGGAAAACAAATAATTGTTGCTATCACTCAAAAAGATTTATGTTCTGAATCAGGTGATGAAAAAAAAATCACTGTCATGGAAATCAAAGGAAAATAAAATATTGCAAGCACTAGTTTACAAAATTGTGACACCACTACAACTCCAAATGAAAAGAGATGAATTGAGTTATTTCATGTTAGGGTCATATCTAAACACACCAAGATTGACACACTCTTCTATAGTGGGTCACAAGCGAATCTAATATATGAAGACTTAGTCAACATATGGAATCTTGAAAAAGTACCTCACCATAAACCATACCCTTTGGGATGGCTAACAAGAGACACCAGTTTACAGGATACAAGAAAATGTTTTTTTAAGTTTTCAATCACTACAAATTTTGTTGATGAAGTAGAGTTGGATGTGGTACTACTTGATATTTCAGGTATAGTTTTGGGTAGTCCATATTTGTATGACCGGAAATCAATCTTTTACCACCATGAAAAAAAGTATCAATTGTTCAAGGATGGTGTGAAATATATAGTGAGATCCCATCGCAAAAAGTTAAACATATCAATTGTTAATGTAGGGCAGGAAAAAATACTAGTGAATTCAAGTAAAACATTAGTACTTCTCATGTTCAAGCCAAATGATGATATTGTTTATGAAAATGTTGTTGCATTTAATGCAAGTCTAAATTCTGATTTTTTTTTGTTTATTTCATCAGAGTGATGAAGTATTTTAGGTTGTCAAAATATTGTTCTTCAAGAAGAAAGAAAATTCACATCAAATATCTTTGTAGCAAGAGGTTTCTCTTTCTAATGTTAACATGCAAGGGTTGACAAAATTAAAAAGTATAGAGACATTAATGCAATGCAAAAGCTTGTTGAACAATGGGATCATTCAATCAGCCCTTATGCCATGTTGTGCACCGATGGTTATGGTGCCAAAGAGGAATGGTAAACATTTCAAGAAAGAGGACAAAAGGAGTAGTTTTCACCAAACAAAAGTTGTAAAAAGAGTTTAGAGAAAGAATATACATAACAACAAACAAGAATGGTTTGTATGGATTTTAATGTTGTATGTTCTTTGTAGAACTTCTATTACATACATGTATTTGAATTATGGAAGAAAAGATTCATTTCTTGAAGAAATTATCCACTTGGGTGACATAAACATGTTTAGAAATTTTTCTTATGCACGTGTCATCTATGAAGGAAAATTGTTTGATGTTTTGAAGATATCAAATTCCAAGTCGGGTTCCACTTCTTTGATGCATTTGGGCCATAATATTGGAGGAGGTAAGTTGAAGGCAAGTCTCTCCAAGTTTGATTCCATTGTTGATCGTCATTTTGATGAGAGGTTTCTTGGGAGAAACCGAATGTTGGAGGAGAGTTTTCGTTGACATTTCGTTTTTCAAAGCTCCTTGGCATGCATTCTCATGTGTGTGCAAAGTCTTCTAGTGGGGAGGAAAGCAACAGGAGGCATGTGTTGCTTCAAACCAAAATATCATTTCAATTATTTTTTATGCTATTTCAAATTTGAAAGGTTCATTTGAGTTTCAGGTTTATGCAAGCAACATCATCTTATTTTATTCAAAAGATTTCCATGGTGTAAAGATTAGGTTCCAATGATCCATGTACTTTCATTGGATGGATACTTGTCAAAAATTTCACTTGGTTCGAAGGTACAATAGAGGTATAAGTAGCAAGTTCATTGTTATGCGTTTTAGGCCTATTGGTTATGTTACTGTTGTATTCAGGCGTTATTATGTTTTACATGAAAGTTATGTCCAGAAAATTTCATACTTTCCAGATGTACAATGAGGCTTGAGTCATGTAAACCAAGTAATGAAATTTGCTATCCATCTGCATTATATTTTGTTATGTTGTCTTGGAAATAAGGATGTTTCCTTTGATGGTGACATGGAAAAAACCATGAGTTTCTATGAATGACTAAAAATGGTGCAACAAACAAGATCAGCTTGAAAATGGAAAAGACAAGTATAGATATTATTTCAATCACAGGTTTCAAGTCGACAGTGCAAGCTAGTGTTAGTTCTGCAAAAAGAGGTTTGAAGTTGTTGAACAAGGAGAGAATGTTCACATTTCACATTCTAAATTCATTCCTACAAAATTTTAGAATCAGTTTCAAGAAGACGCCATCCATAACAGAAGAATGGGGTCATCAAGGCAAGTGAATGTTTATGTGCTTAGAGAGGTGCTCAAGGAAACAAATTCGTCAAAATCTAATTGGATCGAGATTGGAAAGGTGAGGGAGTTGTACCCTCGTATGATTGTTAGATAATAGTGATATTTTGGGGTCCAAAAGGCTTGTAATGTGGAGGAATGATCAGGTGCTCAGTGTTTTGCTCAAAAATCAAAGTTATCATATTGGCTCGAAACCTGTACGACTACGTCCGTCTCGTTAAGAAGATCACAACGCAATTTGTTTCACTAGAAAATGAGTCCGGATGAGGGATAAAAGGCTTGTTGCTCATTTTCCTAAATAGCTAAAATAATTGCAGAACATGATAGAATGATGACATGGTTGATACAATCAGCATGATGAGAATCTTATTCAATTTTTTCCCAATGAGGCTATGAAAAGTGTCACTTCAGGATTGACCAATTTTGTTGTGTGAAGGTGAAATTGCCAATGTTCTCCAAAGTTGGAATTATTGGTTCACGTGAATAATTATGTGGAATTTTTTTTTTTTTAGATATATATATATATATATGATTTAATATCATATATTATATTATAATTATATATATATTTGTATATTATATAAATATCACATAATTCTGAATTATACCAAAGGTATTGAAATATTGAAATGGCACAATGTTTTATTTGGTGGGAAAAATATATGGAGGGACGGATAGAGGGCGAGTCAAAATCGTGACCTCCCCCTCCCAACTCTATTGTATTATTGTTGAACCAAGCGGCAAACATGTAAATGGTGGCCCCAAATACTACAGTTAATCCTACAATGATGTTGACAATGGAGTAGAGGGAGTGAGCCCTGTGGGCTAGCCCCCTCACCATACAACCAAACAATGTAGCCCATGGCTAGTGCTAAAGGATAAGTGCGCTTAGAGTGTTGCTAACCAGTGTTTAACATAATTAATTCATTTTTATGTTGGCGGTAGTTTTGGAGGTGCACTAATTTCAACGGAATTGCCAATTTTGGTGGTGATAACTGGAGTCTTCTCCAGTTTTAGCGGGTTTTCCTAGGGAAACATTGAATGAAGCATATCTTGAGAAATTTTCGACCAAATTGAGCTCAGAAATAGGTGTCCTTGGCTAATTTGGACATTGTGAACACATTGGTACATGTATTAGAATCCATAGATCTTTGTAATGAACAGTTTTTCCACATTGAGATAATATAGAGGTCCAAGCCATGGAAGCTAGACCAAGGACATGTAGCCTAGGAGGGGTGCATTGTACATGTTTATTGTTGAGTATTTTCTTCTGAAGCCATTTTTCTCATGAATGTCTTTTAAAACTTAAGGAAATTTACCTGATTGTATGCATAAATAGCTAATGAAACCTCAGCACAAGAAGCAATAAGCATGCACATATTTATAAAACTGTAATTGTTATTAGCACAACAAAAATAATCATACAAAAGTAGATCAACCTATCAGGTCTTTTAACAAGTCATATTAATTAAGGGGAGGGTTTTTTTAGGCATAATAATGTCTTGCAATTTTTTTTATTGTTGATCATCATCAACATTGGTGACTCCACAAGGAGAATTTATTTGTAAGCATGTTAGAACTTAGGACTTTAGTTGGTATTGACACAACTTTACTACTAGAGGGTAGGTTGCAGGTTGTTATTAGGGGGAAGGAAGAAAGGGTCACAAGAGAATGGGATGTAGAGACATCAATTTTAGTGAGTTGTGTAATAAATAGTTAGGGTTGAAACATGACTAAAATGACCCAATTGAAAAGAAAAAGGAGGCTTCTTACTTTCTATAAATAATTGTTGTAGAGGAGTAGATATATCAACTAGCAAATAACAAAAAATATTGTTATAAAACAGTATACTTGTCGAATGATTTTTTGTTTCCCATAGGTCTTGAAAGGATATATGAGAGTCAATGTTGAGCAGAAATAAAAATTAACAATATTAATGCAATCATAACTTAAAAAAGAGACTAAGAAAATAGAAAAGAAAACAAAGAAGTCCAACCATGTCTAGAATGTAAAGGCTGTGCACAAATCACTAGTCCCCCACCATTATTGTTCGGGTTAATAAGAGCAGTGCGAACATGTGGGGGAACAAGGGTGCCCATGAAATATTGTTGGACC
Organism: Pinus taeda; assembly: GCA_000404065.3. Lineage (NCBI taxonomy): Eukaryota > Viridiplantae > Streptophyta > Pinopsida > Pinales > Pinaceae > Pinus > Pinus taeda. The sequence continues at coordinate 27,720 of APFE030830834.1, forward strand.
AAAGGAGGATGTTGTGATTAGGACTATATCATGGACTAAGGGTGTATCTGGCCCAACAAATTAATCACACCATTATTAAGAAATTGTTTTAGTTCCCGGGGATTTCCATCAAAATGGATGGAGATTCTTGGTCTCCTTTCCCTTCTTATACCAAATTACTAATCACTATTCCCAGTTCCTCTACCTCCTCCTATGTTCCTATTAAAAAATCTCATTATGTAGAAATTAAATGATTCATTACAAACATGTGATTAATAATTCAATGTCATTTCTTTCATGAACGAAATGCTAAGTTTCAAGAAAAAATAAAGGAAAAATAGTTGAAATAGGGATAGGGAAAAAGATTCATATGCAAAGAATCAATTAAGGTGGCACCATAAGTTAATTAAATAATATTGGTAATCTTATTTGGAACAGAGGTCTTTTATTTTTTTAAAGAAAACTAAATGTCGACAAACGTATACAATTCCTGTAATATAAAATAATAGTAAGACAAACAGAGCAAAGGCCCTAGTCTTTATGACTAGCCCGAGTCTTTATATCATATAGTCATAGAAAATACTAGTAGTAAGGGGAGAAGAGACCCTCATGACACATAATATTCCAGATACCTAAACCATTTTATTATAAATTTTCCAACACAAGGCCAAAATAAAGAGAGCAACATAAAAACTCATTGTTTTGATAATTAAACACTCACGAATTACCTCATAATCAATTGAAATTCAACAACATGAGAGAGTAAATTGAGTGCAAATACTACTTAATGCACCAAACAATGGTTGCTTAATGAACATATAAACCCTTGGGATGACCAAATATTTGTTCAAAATTTCACTGTACATATAGACATTTCAATGGTTGTCCGAAAACAAAAGTTTGAGAAATTCACTATGCATGGCCCTCGCATTGGTTTTTTTGCTCAAAACGCTCAAGCTCTAGCGCTCCTGCATGCAATTTATTAAATGAAACAAAATGTGTTGATAATTATTAGAGGGGGAAACAATGACCTTATAACACATAATCTTTTTATTCGAGTCGATACATCGTAAGTAGGGGTTAATATTTACTTGTTAGCCATCAAATATATTCATAAAATTTCCACAGTCATTATGGCTAAAGCTAAGTGAATGCCAGACAAATTATCCCAAGGCTCGAAGGCCTCTCGGGCTTCAAGTCTCTAATCGACAGAGAAGAGCTCAAGAAACGATGCAAAAACTTGCTAACTATATCCTAAGAAACATACAATCCAGAAAATAAATTTCTCAACCAACCAAGAAAGACCAAAACACATACGTCTGTTTGCAAATAGTTAAGGGGAGCGCAAATAGTTAAGGGGAGCAATGTGAAAGAGGAAGAGAGAAAACCCAGGGTGTTCCATAAAGAAAACAATGGCATTTTGTTAACACATACCTCGTGTACCGGGTAGAAAAGAGATTGAGATTATACAACCAATTCCATGTCAAGCTATCGAGCCCAACATAGCTTGACGGTAAAATCTCTACCAACATCTACATAACGAACTTTGCAGCATACCAGGGTTTATAGCATAGTGAAAAATCATCATAGGGTTTTTGAAATGCCAGAAATAAAAAAAAAAAAAAACTAAAAGGTGTCGGAGTAAATGTAGAAGAGGAGTGAGGAAAGTATTGAGTTTCCCAATTGAATCATCCTACGTTCCGGAAGAGATGACTCAGGCATTTCATATGCCACGGATAAGCCACAAGCCAGTGAATTAACCATTCAAGCCAATAAGGAGGAGCCACATGACTTTCCCCATCACTCTATCAATGTAATTTGAAATGCTTTATTAATGCATTACGAGATGGGAATTGTATTGAAATGTGTGAATGTTCAATCAAATTTAAGGTTTGTTGCTAGAAAATTAAATTACTACAATATATCTGGAGGTGTGAAGTTATGATTCCAGGAAATATTATATACTATATTGATGAAATGCATACTAATCTAAGATTTGGAACCTCATTGATTGAACCAAAATGATTCACCTTGAGAAGTCCACAAATTAAATTTCATTTTGGATGCCAAATGCCTAATGGGCATAAAATATCCATATATAATCCTCATATATTCCCAATCCAAAATCCACGTATTTCCAGTCATCATAATATATAAGATTCCAAATTTTACAACGACATACACAGAATATATAACACCACATCCCATGATCAAGGTAAAATGATCATCATAACTTTCATATGGCCAAGCATGGGACGATGTACAACAAGTGTTCGCCATTAAAAATACAACTTAACGATAATATTTAATCACCCTTCAAGCCTATAATAAAAAATACAATTATGCACTTTTTCAAAACCATAATATATAACCTTTGTGTCATACAATTTATAAGAATCAATAATATGTGGTTATTGTCAATTATGCCTTTAAAATTGCTATCTTGAGAGGTATATTCTTAAGAGAGGTCCCACCTATTGGGTATTTAAACAAGTCATATTAGTTAAGGGGGGTTGCTTTAGGCATCACAATGGTTTATGAATTTGTTAGTGTTCACCATCGTCAACATAAACTAGCAAAAATATTATATCTTTCATTTTTCTTACCCATTAGGATCTTGGAAATAAGTGTTTTCATATACCAATAAAGGGTTAGGGCACCATAGTACTACTTCCTTTTTTCTTGGGTGTGGCCAACTCGAGAATTCAAGGAGCTATATATTCATAATTTTTTAATTTGAAAAGACTTATCAATCATGAACTACACAAGACTCTAGATTTTGAAAATTATTCCAAGTGTCAGGAGGGATGACTATATGAAAACTATTAGTGACTGCTTGGGCCTACTGTTAGCCATGGTTATGGCCCTAGGGGCCATGACCACCCCCCACGCTTGTTGCGCATGTGTTGACATTGTATGGAAGACAAAAATGTGTGAACCCTAAGGTATGAATACAACTCACAAAGATTCAATCCAAGGTTTCCAATTGGCCAATATAAGAACTCCATAGAACATAAGTTGATTGTCAGCTATAACAAAACAACCTTCGGAGAGGGAGAGAATAATACACAACCTATGCCAATTATCTCCCACTAGAAAATATCAAGACAAAAGATTGACAGTAATGCTTAGCCCATGGGGGGAAATAAGATAATCCAACAACGAAAACAAAAACCCCACTGTTTTCAAGCCTGGTGGAAAAAGCAGGAAAAAATATCTAGACACCGAAACCAAAATTAAATGCCCTGGCACACAAATACCATGAATTGTGTGATCTACACATATTAACCCTAGACAGTGAAAGACTCTATGAGCTAGAGATACATTCAAGCCTAAACAAACGAATATAAGATCTCGTGGATCAATTGAGCCACTTTTCTAGTAAACCCATAAGAATCAAAAGAGAATCATGTGAAATATACAAATCGCATTGATCAAAAGGGGGAAACGAGTTCATGCATACTAGGAAGGGTGATACACCTAGAGATGGAAATGATGTGACAAGGCTTTGAGTACTAGACACATTAAGATTTTCCATGCTAATAATTAAAACTACACCATTAATCTTCCCTTGGAACAACTTTAACAAGTCACTCAAACATGCAAAACTCAGAGCTATAATCTGAAAGCTTCTTCTAAGAATTACACACTGAGCGTTCCATACAATCTTATACTAAGGAATTTTTAACCAACCTCACCCACAAATCCTTTCCTTTTATTTCTCCTATAGTGGGTAAAAATAATATCCCTCTAATATAAAAATACCACACAACTTGCTCTCCCAAGTAAACTTCATTTATACATACATCAGTTTTATCAAGGATTAATATACATCCTTAATGCATGTGGGGGGGCATCCATAGCACCAACTTCATTTACTACATTCTCTAGTTCAGGCTGGTGGGCAGCGTAGAAATATGGTGTAGAATTTAAATTTCTCAAGAAATTTTAATCTAAATCAGGAGACACAATTCTACTCTACTTATCTACGAAAATTGATTCACAATTTAAAACAACAATATCAGACATAGAATAAGAAATAACAAACATGCACAATATTTTTCTAGGGTAAAGAAACTACTAAAAACCCCTTAAGCCCTCTTGCATTAATGAGATGAATAAATAATGTATTACAATTATTAGCTCGCTCTGAGCTCAACGTTCAAGTGAATAACTTATCTCTTTGCTCAATGAGAAGTTATGACCCAAACTTAGTTAAATTATACCTAAGCTTGAGCCCATATTTCCTCACAAAAATGTTAAGGAATTAGGCCCCTATTATTTACAAATTTTCCTCCAATTGATTGCGCAATTCTGAAGGCTTATCATCTGACTCCATGCAACACTTGTACACTCAAGACTAGTCTACAATTGATGTTACACTACCTTGTAATCTCCACCACAGCTGGGTAACTTGAATTCTCAGCATGCACTAGCTAGTTGCGGTTGATTGATCAGTTAATTGGAAGATCACTGAGTTAGATTTTTGTCCCACTACACAACTGACTTCCACTAGTTCTATCAACAATTGGAACTAGTTTAACTGAAAACAACTTGAAATAACTGACCTTGATTGATGAAAATTAGCAATCACACATGCTTAATTGAAATCCAAGTCCTGTAACACAAATTTACTAAGTTAAATGAGTGAGGAAAACCATGTCACCTCAATTAACTTCCTCCAAGTTGTCTGCTGACATGGAGATTCAAATTTTCTCAATTTGACAAAGGAAAATTCCAATTGAGACTTTCTTGCTACATTTTTCAACACTCCCTCTCAGTGAGAAAGGGATTATCAACCACCGCTATCTTGCACCTGTGGAATTAAAACTTCCCTCTTGAAAAAGCCTTTGTCAAGATGTCACCATATTGTTCCTTTGTCAAAATGTATTGTAGCAACATTATCTGCCTCTGCACATAGTCCCACAAATGGTGATAGTGTCATGATATGAGATATCTATATGCTTGGATCGATCATGAAATATTGAATTCTAAGAGAGATTAATGTAACTTTGATTATCACAATAGAACACATTTGGATCGATCATCTGACTAAGTAGTCCCACAATTATCTTTCTCATCTAGATCACCTCACATGCTACTTGACTTGTAGTCATGTATTTTGCTTCTACCAAACTTAACACCACAAATATTTTCTTCCTACTATACTAGGAAATGTCTATAGACCAAACACTCTAAATTTTTCTTAATGTACTCTTTCAATCAGATGGACTCCCTGCCCAATTTTCATCTATGAAGCCACACAAATTCACTCCCTATGTCCATATGTACCTTAATCCATACTAACTAGTGCCTTTGAGTTACTGTAAAACATGCTTCATCTCTTTCCAATACAATTTGGTTGGCCTAACCATAGCTTGGCTGAACTAGTTGACCGCATAACACATATATCATCATGTGTTCATAAGATACATTAGTGAATCAACTAATTACGTATACTGTTTAGCAAGCGAGGGACCACTAGGGTTCCAAGACATACTTCTATGGAGTCAGAAGAAGCTTTATTCTTTGATGGAAGAAAGGTAAATCTACTCTAACAGAGTTACTCTACTGCAGTAATGGAGAAGGCCAACATGTAATGCAAAACCACACCATACCCCAATTAACCATTTAAGAAGTTATGCTAAGTAGAAATGATAAATCAACATAAATCAAATGCTACTATCTAATTTGTAGAAGTAAGAAGCATCAAACAATACTAATGTGCAAGTAAAGAAACTAAACTAAATCTCTTTTCACTTTTTTGGTATTTTTACGCAAAATCAAGTATGCAAACTAATCGTTCTTGTGGATGTGACATGTGGATTAAGGGTGTTTGTCGATGGCTAGAAGTTTTATGAAGTGATTTCATGGTGTGGAGGGTCCCTAGGAGGATTTTTGTGACTTCCTAGAGGTTTTGCATCAATTCAGCCTCAGAACAGGCTGTTTCAGGAAAATCTACAGGATGTACTAGAAACCTACAGGATACAACTGAGAGCTAAATGTGAGGTCTTGGAGGTGATGGGAGGCTTACGAGAGGTGTGTGATGGGTGGAATGGAGTATTAGAAGGTATAGGATTATTTAGGAGTCAATATCAAAGATGATAGATGGCTAAATTCGCTCAATGCGTATGGGAGAATTTCAATGAAAAATGATGAAAAACTAGTGAGGGGTGATGGTGAAAGGAAGGGTTGGGTAAGGTGGATGAAGTGGAAAGTGGCTACTAGCTATGGAAGTTTAGTCTCCTCCTAAAGCACCTGCTATGCATAAAAAATGTGTGTCTTCCAAAAATATATGCAACAAGATACATTTTCATAAACTAGAAAACCAGAATTAATGAGTCAACTGCCTCTAGTATGCATGAAGAAAGTTGCTGAAAGGAATGAAGCATGACTGAGATCTACTTTAGAAATGGAGATGAAAAATGTGACAGTGAAATCTACCTTGCAATATTAACCAAATAATAAATTAAAGACAACAAACTCCAAAGCTCATAAATGAACTAGAAATCTATGTTTTTAGGGATGTTTAAGGGTCCCTTCCTCAAGTCATGGTCCCAGAGGGAGGAAGTGCAGCCGAGACACCTGATAAAAACCTTGTGGTGACCCCTTTTCTCCTTGCTAACCTACTACTTGAAATAAGGCACAAATGGAAGCAAACTATCACACAACCAATCTAATCTACACTACTTGTAATGGAAATGCATCTAATAAGAAAACTAAAAATTAAGCTATGAATCTACACTAAGCATACATGTACAATAAAAAGGAGCCTTGGCTACTAGGGTTGGGACCTAAACCATGAGCTTTAGCCCTCTGAGTTAACTCAGTGCTGGCTCAAAACAAAACTCATTCTTATTACCAGAAGAACAAATTACATCAATAGAACTGTTACAAGTTTTGCAGCTTGAAAATAGAGTAGAGTTTTACAACAAAAAATGTGAATCCTACTGAGGTCCTAGGACTCTATACTTATAAATTTGAAGTCCCCAAAAAATTCATTAAAATTAGGGAGGTTATGCTCCCAAACTTGAGATAAATGAGTGTTTTGTCTCTCACTTGCTCGATTGCCTTCTAGTCCTCACGATTTGGTTGTTTGCACTCTGAGCTGATGTGATGAATGGAGGAGTAGTAAATGTGGAGGATTACCTCCTATAATCCATCTCCCTTGTCCCATTCGAGTTTTGACCTATGTCTTTGCCAAAATTCCTTGATTTTCTCCTTTAATCCTGCATTCAAGGCATATTAGACCACAAAGCATAATATCCAACTCTAACTCACCTGATAAACAAAATATAATCAAAAACATGTAATAAGTTATGATAAAAGTTGGTTTGACTAAGTAGGAGGTGAATTAAGGCCCATATAATTACCCAATGATGAAGCTCATCATCACCCCCCTACTGAAAGTGTTGCTCATCCTCTGAGAAACATAATCAATATCCATATCCTTCATGGCTCTAGTGGCCTCTCTGAAATCCCATGCCTCTTTTGTGGTCTCCTCTTCTTGCTCATAGAAGCCTACTTTCTTTTCTACCTCTTCCCATTGCCTCTTTTCTTCTTCTTCTTTTCTCCCTTCTAACATCCCTAAGAGTAGTGATGGACTGAGTTTTAGACCTATCCAATTGACCTTCAACCTTTGCACAGATTGCTTATACATAGGTGTCTTGTTGAGTGCCTCTATCAACCTTTGAGGAGAGTGATATTCTCTTATCTTTAAGTTGTATGAGAGGGTGTTCCATCTCCTCAGGCAAGCATGTATACTATCAACTCCTAGCAACCTGAACATGTCCTCAAAATGTGAAATTTCTTGCTCTTGGGCAGAAAGATATCTAGGTGCCAACAGAGGATCATTTGCAATCAAATTATGGCCACTAATGAGGGCCATGGGATTTGATTGTTCATCTCTGATGAGGAGAGGTTCAGTTTACTCTCTTGCCAATATCCTTTTCATATATGTACCTCTTATCTCCTCATGGTTCATCCATGACGCCAAATCCATTAATTGTAGATCTCCTAGCTTGGCGTTAGGGTCCTAGGCATTCATGTCTGTGAGGGCCATGTTGTGAAAATAAAACGCATCCATTTTGGCCTTATCCTCTACTGTACTTTGATCACAAAGATCAATAAACTCCCTGTAGTCTTGAAATGGCATGGTTTGTCTCTCTGCTAGGGTCTTAATCTAAAAATGTAGCCATTTTTCTTTCAGGTAGAGATCATAGGATTTAGCTGGAATCCTACACTAGATTGCTTCCAAAGAGAGGCTGTCCATACATGCCAATTGATTATCTCTTTCTTGCAGCTGTCCCCTCAACCATGCATTTTCTGTCTCTAGTTGATTTCTCATTATAACTTCTGTCTCCCTCAAGCCACTCAACTCTCTGCACATCTCCTTGAGCTTCTCTTCCATGTGCCCAATGTCTTCCACCCCCTATGATTTGGTGATCTACATCCATCGGTGAGTCTTGGCACTCTCCTTCTCAAGCTCGAAGAATACTAGGATGGCAAACTTTTGAGGTATGACCTTGACTCCTTCAATAAACCAGTAATAGGAGTCCAGGTTAGGTTGGGGGCTAGGTTCTTTCGTATCTAGGTCCTCTTCTTTAGTTTCTTGCTACTCCCATACCTTTCTTTCCAATTTTTGTGGCTCTTGAAGATTCAAAAGAGTATCTTGTAGGACTATTTTTGCTTCTTGTAGCTTTTGTTGTGTATCTTGTAAGATTGGCTTTCCCTTGGATGAAGTGGATCTAGTAGTAGGCCTCCTCACATAGGTGATAGGGGACTTAGGGGAAGGCATCTTATATTTTTATGTAGGGGAGTATTCAATCACAATAGGAATTTTGGTTGATGTTTGTGGCTTCCCCTGTCTTATTCTTGTGCTCTTTCTTGTCCTGAATTATAATGGGGTTTACCTCTGCCTTTTTCCTTTTTGCTTGAATGGTGTGCTAAGAGCAGTGAGGGAAGTTGCTGCCTCTCACTCAGTCGCTTCTAGAGACACCCTCAGTGACTCCTTCTTTTTGTCCCCTCTTTTCCATTGCCTTCTTCCTCTATGTCCTTCCCAACTTATTATTATTGTAGATCTTCATCATCTCTATTAGTTTCTTCCTTAATTTCCTCCTCTATTTCTTCATCATCCTCCTTCTCTTCTCCCTCTTCTTCTTCACCTTCATCATGCTCCTATGTGTCAACTCCTTCTTCGTCCATCTCATCCTTTTCTTCTTCTGTATCTTCCTCTTCCTAGTTTACTTCCTCTTCACTGACAATAGGACTAACATCATAAGTGAGAGCTTTGATGCCATCCTCTATTGGCATGTCTCTGAAAACTAACATGTTATAGGAGTTCTGAGGTTTTGGAGGGAGTCTTCCGTGAGGATCATAATCAACCCATGGTGAGCTAACTATTGGGAATTTACCTCCTTCACATTGATTCTTGAGTCTATGAGTGATTGAATTAGGAAGTATGGTATGTTGAGCCTTTGGTGAGGGGGTGTTTCTACTCCAAATCTAAATTCTTCAAGGACCCTGAAATGATAGCCATAGCCCACACTATACCTACCCTCACGTGAGATGTATTTGATCAGTTTGTAGCCTACCTTATTCCATGGATATGGCATACTTTACCTCCTTACTCCATTTTTGTCCTCTCTGGGTTCCTCACCTTCTAAAAATAATTTTCTTTTGGCAACTTGGCTATCTGCTTTGTCTTCTTTTCTCCATGGTATTCCTAGGGGGAGTGTGGTAACTCTACTAATGAGCTCAGGGATGAGATCTATAGTGAGGCCCCTTATTACAATAGTGGCATGGATTCTGGTGAGTGGAGTGAGGGAGAGAACAAAGTCTTGAGCCACCTCATCATCATACCCTCTGAATTTTTCGAAAAACCCCATCCAATTATGTCTTGTGAAGATTTCAAGCACTTGGGGGTGTTGTTGGATTCTCATAGTGTTGGTGGGCTCTCTCCTATTAAACCCTCCTGTCATCTTTCTGGTGAAATTTGAGGAGAAAATGAAAGGGTTGAAACAATTTTTCAATTGCAGAACCAAAATAGAGATGGTTATGTATGTAATTCCCTTTACACAGTTGATAAATTCTCTCAAATTTTGAGGATTCTTGGTTCATTTATTTTTAAAGAGGGATTTAATTAAAGAGCCTACATCTTTATATTGTTTGTAGTGGCCAACTCCTATGATCTACCTTTTGAACACTTCTCTGCCAATCCTGTAGACAGTCTCTCTGTATCCTATAGAAAGTGCCTATGTATCCTGTAGGAATTCTTGTGCAGTGAAATGGTGGAGGTTTGCTTCTAGTGGGTTGCCTAGGTATGAGAGTGACTTGAGTGAGGCAATTTCAAGGAAGTGAAATTCATGAATCCATGGGAACGATGTTTTATTTCCTCTTATGGTGATTCAGGGTGAGGTGGTGTGCTGGCATCAAAGGTACATTTCCATTTTTGGATCGTCAGTCCCCACTATCACTTCATCATTTCGTACTCCTCATAATCGGCTTCCACCTTATGGATTTGTAGTTTTAATTTCTTTTTGTCCTACTCCTTCTTTGTCTTTGAGTTTATTGCAACCACGTGAGAGAGGACACCCGGTTGTGCATGTGTTGACTGAACGAAGGTGGCTAAGTTAACAGGCCACCTTTTCACTTATAAACCAACTATCTCGTATCCCTTACATTTTTTTATTACATGATGCATATGAGAGAGTGAGTGGGATACTAACCTGTGGTCCCAGTGTTATGCTACAGTTGTCGAAGACCAGAGGTGTTGTTGTGTGTATTTTCTACATGCTATTCTTCTTCTTCCTCTTGATGTCTACTAATGGCTTCTTTGTTTTTGCAGGTAATTGTGGTTGAAGATATTATGCTGCTAGTTTGGAGATCCTGGATCATCATGCTGAAGACTTGTTACTGGTGTGATTGGTATTCTGTGGGATAGGTTGTTACAGGATTTCCTACAAGATGTCCTATAGCCGCTTCTCCCTCAGAACTCTTTAATCATTCTTCTTGCTGGGGCCGTGAGGATAGTGACATGGATGGAAAGAAGGAGTGGGAGTGATGAGAGAAAGGAATATTCAGGTGATGCTCTTTACTCCTCTCCATTTCCCTTTTTTTGAAGGCTGAAAAAACTCTCGAAATTGATTTTTTTTATGGTGAGCGCAAGGATGATGATGGTCGAAAAGGTGTGGTGATAGATGACGAAGAGGATGGATTTAAGGGCCTAGAAAGCCCATCATTTTCCTTCAGACTGCTTCTAGTAGGGTTTCTGGGTCATTTTAATTCCTACATGATCATCTTATAGGGGTTTAGGGGATCTTGTAGAAAACATAGTGTTTTTATAAACTGAAGCAATGCTGTGGAAAAATGACAGAAATGATGGAGGGATGCATGGTAATGAGTAAAAAAATAAATTCGTGAGTGGTAGGGGTCTCCTTGGGATCCTCTTTTTCTCCTTGACCATCGTTCTTGCCCACCTGCAAATTGCAATTACATGAAATATATCTATATGTGTGTATATAAAATATATATATATAATATATATATATATATTGAAAAATAACTCGGTTGCTCTAAGAGGTTTTCACCCTAGCTGTTTTCCCTCGGCACTTGAAGAAATATTTTCACCGAGGGATCTTTCTTATTTTCTTTTTCTTCTTTTTGTTTTTTGTTTTTTGTTTTTTTTTTTGACGCCAATGAGCTACCTCAAGAGGTTCTCAACCCAATGATGGGACTCAGGTGCCTCATGGAGGTTTTCACATGAGTCCTTATTCTTTTCTCTTTTTCTCACTGATTTGATGAGGGAGGAGCTAGAATTTGCTCCATTATCATCACCATTTTATTGATATCATCAATGAACTCTTGTTTTGATAAAGGTCTCTTGTAAATTTTCAATTGGTGTCCATTAACAAGCAAAGGAATAGATTCTTCATCTATGGTTCTGATTTTCACTGAACCGTTATCATGGCATATTTCCAAAAGATAAGGTCCGAGCCATCTTGTCCTTAAGTTTCCCTTGAAGTCTTTATACCTAGAATCATATAACAATGCCCAATCACCTTCTTGAATTTGCCTCTCCTTGGTATTTTTATCATGCTAGATCTTCCTCTGAAGTTGGACTACCTCTTTATGTAGGAGGGCCTACATTTTTAATTCATCCAAACCATTCAACTGGAACAATCTCTCTTTCTATGCATTGCTAAGATGCAGATCTAGTTGGGTTGCCATCCTTAATGTGTTATGCTCAAATTTAATGGACAACAAGGCCTTTTTCCCATAGACCAGCTGATAGGGTGTGAATCTAGTGGTGGTCTTCCATGTGGTATTATATGCCTGGGTGGCCTCAACTAGTCTTTCTGCCCAATCCTTCTTGCTGCTGCTCACCACTTTGGTCAACATTTCCTCCAGTGCTCTGTTGGTCACCTCCACTTGCCCATTAGCTTGTGGATGATATGGAGTGGAGGTCCTATTCTTGATCTTCTGATGGTTGAGCAAGTCTTCAATCATGTTGGAGGTAAAATGGTTTCCTTGGTCTGTGACCAGGTCTCTAGGGTACCTAAATTTTTAGAATACATTCTCCCTTAGGAACTCAACCACCTTCTCTTCTGTTTTTGCCTTAATTGCCTTGGTTTCAGCCCACTTAGTCAAATAATCGGTGCACACAATAATGTACTATTTTTTATTTGAAGGAGGGTCAATAGGTCCAATGAAGCCCTTGGCCCACTTGTCAAATGGCTTGAAAGTCACTTGATGATGCAGAGGCATTTCATATCTTAGATTAGGCCTTCCCATCCTCTGGCACTGATCACACTAGCTAGTGTGTTTTTTCACATCTTGATGAGGAGTGGTCCAATAATAGCCTGCTTGTAACACTTTGAATGTTGTCTTCTTCGCTACAAAGTAACCTCCACAAGGCCCATCATGACAGGGCAAAAGGATTTCAAAGACTTCCTCCTCCCTCACACACCTTCTCAATATTTGATTTGAGCCAAGTTTGAAAATATTGCCCCCAATATAACTGAAGAGGGTGCTTTTCTTGACTATCCTGCTCTTTTCTTTGGAGGAAATGTTTGGTGGGAACTATGATGATACCAAATAGTTTTCTATATCAGCAAACCACAGAGAGAGAACTAAAATAGAAAATAAGTGCTCATCTGGTAACTGGTCATCCAACATTCCTTATTCACCTATAGGAATATTTACACTAGACAAAAAGTATGCAACAACATTTTCCTTACATGTCTTATCAATAAGGGTTAGATTTAACTGCTTTAATAAAAGTAACCATGTTATAATTTGAGAATTTACATCTGGTGTGTTCATTAAATACTTGATTGTAGCATTATCAGTATGCACAAATGTTTGATAGCCTGAAATATAATGCCTAAATTTGTTTAATGAATGCACAATAGCCAGGAGTTCCTTTTCGGTCACTGTATAATTTAGTTTAGCCTTTGATAAATTCTTATTGATAAAATAGATAGCATAAGGCAATTTTTCATCTATTTGACCTAGAGCTGCTCCTATGGCTTTGTGTGAAGCATCAGCATGAATATGAAAGGTGAGGGCCCAATTTTGGCCTCAGAGAATTAGTGTAGTGGTTAACTTATCCTTTAGGATGTCTAAGTCCTCTTGAAAATTTTTTAACCATGTAAACTAATAATATTTGGCCAACAAACCAAATAAAGGAGAGGCCAACTTGTTGAACCTTTAGTAGTATCCAGCTAACCCTAGGAAACTTCTGACATCTCTCTACCTTTTAGGAGGTGGGACCCTTCAGATGATAGCTATTTGTTTGGGTCCACCTGTTGTCCTTTCTGAGATATTGAATGACCTAGCACGGTCCTTGTAGTCATTTAGACTGAGAGAGAGGTTCATTTCAATTCATTTGTGTAGTACGTTTCCTAGGTTAGACATGGCTTATTAAAAATCATAGCCATAAGGTGTAAAATCATCCATATAAATCTCCACCACATGATGGACTAATTTGGTGAAACTACTCAAGACTACTCTCTGGAAAGTGGCAGAAGCATCGCATAGGCCAAAAGGAAGGATCCTATAGGAAAAACTACCCCAAGGACAACTGAATGTGGTCTTATCCTAGTCTTCTGGGTAGATTTGGATTTGGTTGTACCCAATGAATCTATCTAGGAAAGAGAAAAAACCTTTTCCCTGCCAGGCCATCTAGCACTTGGTCAATGAAGGGTAGAGGAAAATGATCCTTCTTTAACTGACACAAATTCTCCACTTACCATTTTTCTTGGGAACTGACACCAAAGGAGAGACCCACTCGGTGTCAGAGATAGGGTAAATGAATCTTGCATCTACAAGTTTTGCAGTTCTTCTTTTACTATATCTTTGAGAGCTAGATTCATCCTCCTTTGTGGTTTTTGGATTGGCTTGCAACCTTCTTTGATGTATATTCGGTGAGTACACACTGAGGGGTGTACTCCCTTCATTTCCCTATGAATCCAAGTGAAGGCTTCTAGATTTTCCTTTAACATGTTGCGCAGCCTCTCTTCTTCGAGAGAAGAAAGAGATGGATTGATTTTCAAGGTTCTCTCTGGGCTGAATTCTATGGTTTTGACACGGAGTGGGTTGGAATTAGATAAGAATAAGTTGATTGGATGATTGTTGTGGGTTTCCTTTACCGCTTCTTCTAAGGGTAATGAACCGAGAGTTGGACTTTGGAGTAGGTGTTCAATCAAGTCATCCTCATCCTACTGTCCTCCTCCCATGGTTGCTTCTAAAGCATAAAGTTGGGTAGAATAAACTTCATCTTCTTCCTCCTCCTCCAACCATAAATGCAAGTCATGCTCTAGAGAAGGTTGAGCAGGAGGGTATAAGATTAACTGCTTGGACATATGCCCATTCTTGATGGTCATATTCCCAACTCTGCGGATAATGTAAGCATCGACAATGGCCAACCATGGCCTCTCAAGGATGAGAGGGTTACCAATAAGCTTAGCCTTAGGCTCGAGAACTAGGAAATCTTCAGGGTACTCCCAAGAGTTAATGGAGACCATCACATCCTCCATAATTCCGTTAGGGGTTACTCTGGAATGGTCCGCAAGTTGCAGAATTTTTGTGCTCTTGCTCAATGAACCTTAAAGGTTGAGATTGAGCATGGTGTTCTTGGTCATCACATTAATGTCAACCCCAATATCGATCAGAGTCTGTGGGACAATGGTGCTATTGATGTGCACATCTACTATAGGGCTTCCATGATCCAAATATTTTGGGCAAATTACCTGCCCAAACATTAAGTCGGACATCTTCCTAATGACATTAATGGTAGGGGCATCCCTTTTTCACCTCCTTGGATGCTTGAAGCACTTCTCCTTAATCAACTTATTGTAAATGGGAACATCTTATTATTGTCTAGAGAAGTGGGATCCTTACACATAGAATTTTCAATTCTCCTAGAAGTTCAGTCTCTTCTAGGGTAGGCTGGAGTGGTTATGCTAATCTCTCAAGAAAGGGTGGATTTATTTTAAGGTTTCTTTCCTCTCTTTCTTCCTCAACCTCCCTAGGTGGAGGTGGAGGTCAGTTATTTGGGAGAACTCTTCGATATATCAGGTTAATCTTGTGGATTTCCATAGCATAAGCTAGATATGATGTCTCCGCACTGTATACTTGTTGAGCTTGCCTGTTGTTCGAGTTCAGATTTGGTTGGGAGGCATCTTGGGTTGCTTGGGTGGAGAAGAGTGTGGGAGATGTGGTTGGGCAGGTGGTGAAGGGAATAGAGTTGGAGAATTGTCGTATTGGGGCCTCCACCACTGGAATGGTGTATTCCATTGAGGTTGTGGTGGAGCATAAGGTTGAAATGACTAGCTGGCTGGCTAGGAGTGATACTGAGATGCATAGGACCCAAGGATAGGGTGTAGACTATGGAGTATCAAAGGAGGTACGTTTTGATGGTTATTTCAGTATCTTTTCATTAGGACTTATAAGCTTTTTTGCATCATGAACTTAGAAAATGATAAAGAATTATAACAAAACATGTGAGATTAATATAGAACACTGACAATTGTTGTTTCCATGTACAGGAGGGAGGAAAAACGAAAAGCGGCCTTTCTAAAGGAAAAGACAAAGATGGGCTAACTGTAGTCCCTTCGACAGGAGACCGCATGCAAACCAGATCAAAACGAACCAGCCCGGGAAAGGAAGCAGAGATATCAGCTCGGCGCATAAAAGAGAAGAAGTGACTCAAGATTAACGGTTCTACGAATCCCTCAGGATCCTTGATCCTGAGGGATCGTTGTTTTATCTATTTCTGCATATATATATCTCCGTCGTCACCCTTATATAAGGGGCAGTATTGTTAGCTAAAAGTGTGGTTATGCTCTTATGTAATTTCTTTTAAAAAGATCAAAACTGTGATCATTATGTCCTGTTAAGACTTGCTCTACTGTAATTTTATTTAATGCATTAATACAGACTTGGTTACTCTTTTATCTTTGAGCCTGGAATAACCTCAAGCAGTGTACCCCTGAAGGCTAAGGGCCCGGCCCTGGAGGACACTTGCTCTTGTACCATTCTGCGTGGTTTCTGTGTAGTTTGCTTATCAACGTGATCTGGTAATCTGACGTGTTTTATAAAGTTTATGTCACATGCTCTGTCATGTTTAATCCATTAATGTTCCTGAAACCAAAAGTGTTGTATTGACGCTGCATCATATTACTATTCCTTTAGGTGTTGATATAATACGGTTAGTTTCTACAGGATACTGTTGTTCCATTACAGAGTTTTTGTGTTATGCGATTGTGCCTTAACATTACAGGATTCATCTTGGAAGCTCTGGTTCTATGTGATTATTAGATTCTTGAATATTACTGTTCCATCTTGAGATGAAATCGTATGCTTTCTAATTAGAGTGACAACTAAATCAGATGAGCATGTTGTGTTTATATGGTTTTCAGTGCTGTTCCATCTTGTATCCATAAGCAGTGCTGTTCCATCTGTGTGTACATCTTTAAGAATGAAGGATTGATGTTTGGTTATGACTAATTCACGTGATTTAATAGATTCACATCTTGTTAGAATTAGATACTGCTCTATTCCTTGATTGTTGTTCCATTCCCACATTGTTGTTCCATTTCTGAATTGCTGTTCCATTTCTGAATTGATGTTCCATTTCAGAATTGCCATTCTATTTCAAGGTTGTTGTTCCATTTCATTGTTGTTCAATTTATCTGCCGTTCCATTTCTTGTTATTTGTTATTTTGGTGTCAAGGATGATCTCAGGCTGTAGTGAGCACTGGAATTTGTTGCCCGAATCCCAAACCCCTGATCTGTTCTTTGATTTCTTTTCCATCAGTTTCTAAAGGGATGGGTTATTGCTACCGAACCCTTAACTGATACATTGCTTAATATATGAATGTGTGATTTAGCCTTTTGAAGTAGTTAAGTTGTAGACATGCATCCATTTACTTTTGTATTTTCAAACAACTGTACTACGAGCATTACTCTTGAAAATGCTAAGCCTCAGACTGAGACACTCTTGGAAATAGAAAAACGTTCCCGGATTGACATATTAATGTGAGTTAACTAGAGGTGAAAGAGACCCTTTTTATAGCTCCACATTTTGGCACCGTTGTCGGGGAAAGAGTGTAGCCATTTGTTATTTTTCTCAGAGTAATGTACGAGCCTTCTAGGGAAGAATTGGGTTTTGAAAATGGAAGGTAAGAACCTACGTGTGGAGCATGTAAAAGCCCTGCTCCTTTGCCCGCTTTCCTGTAGATTTGCTGTTGTTGCTTAAGTAGGATTTAGTAGTTAATTTCAGTGCATGACTAAGTAGAAAAAGCTAGAGAAAAATCCCAAACCTCCACCAAAGCCAAAAAAAAGCTAAGGGGCTGGTGACCCTTGGCCGATCAACCTTCATAGACGAAATATATAAGAAAGCCAAATCTGATCCCTCAGTAGGACCCAAGAAAATTATTTCTAAACAGCCTAGTAGCTCCCTTCAGGCCACAGGTTCACCATCTGTAGCCTTTGCTGAGGTGCATAGTCAAACTGACGATCAGGACTTTCAAGAAATTGAAAATTCTACTCCAGAGCTATTGCAAGAAGGGAATTTCAGTAATCTTTGTGAAGCAGGAGGAGAGACAGGGGAAACTGAGGAACTGAGATCTCCTCTTAGGACAACTCAGCCATTGAGTAGCCCAGACAAAGGAAGTGCTGCAAAAATTACTATTGAAGAAACCCAATCTCCTCAGTTAATAGTCCCAGATAGAGGAAGTGCTATTAAAACTATTCCTGTCAAAGCCATTCCCTCTCGACCTAGGAACACCCTCCTAGATATCCCAGAAGGTTATTGGCATATATTTCACCCAATGGCTCAAAACTAGCCAAACACCGAAACCTCTACATTACAATACCCCATAGTGGATTCTGCAGCAAATGCCCCCATGAAAGCAATCCCTCTTCAACATATCCCTACATTCCACGGGCTTACATCAGAAGACCCGAATGCATTTTTATTTGAATTTGATGTACTGTGCAGGGGATATGATTACACCACTGACCCCCAGAAACTGAAACTGTTTCCCTCTACACTAAAAGGGGTTGCTTTAAGATGGTTTATGGGATTAGGTGGTGGGGTTATAAATAACTGGGAGAAAATGAAAGAATCCTTTCTAAAAAAATACTAGGACTATTGCAGGTCTAATGAACTGAAAGATGAAATATTCCAGATGATAGCTAGACCAAACGAAACATTAGAAGAGTATGTGGAGCGTTTCCAGTATAATCTACAAAGATCTCCCTATGCCTCATTTCCTTTACTTGATAACGTGTTGAAAACAACATTAATAAGGGGCATGAAGGAACAATGAATCGAAACATTAAACATCATGGGAAAAGGGGATATTTCTCAGGAAAGTTTTGTTGACATTATTGATTTATGTATCAGGAGCTCGAGAGGCAGCACACGAATAAAACCGGAAAAACATGATCGCTTTGTAAGAGAGAATAAAATCTCATCAGAAGTAGTAACGCGTGTAGAAATTGGAAATTTATTAGGAAATTTTAAAACTGATATACTAGGGACACTGACTACACAATTGGATATTTTGCAGGCCAAGCAGAAGCACATGGAGGCAGAACAGAATTTTGCAATCTTCTATCCCAGATGCAGGAAGAAGCATAGCCATAAAGAGTGTCCACTCGATGTAGTCCAAAGATGTGCCATCTATACAAAAGATCACTATACGAGAAGCTGTCCCTCACTACTTGGACTGAAAGCAGTATATAAGGAAGCAGAAGAAGAGCCAAAATCGGTGTATTTTCTCAACCAGCGCTGTTAGTGGCAGCCGCGACAAACTGGTATGTTTCCAGACCCAACTTCTTCTTTTCAATCTCCGCAGTATAATGCTCAACAGTATAATATGTGGCAAAGTCAATTTCAGCCCCCATTTCCAAATTGGTCACCATAGTCATTTCCTTCCTCAAACTTGTGGCTAAATCATACAAGCCAATCTGGTTGGTCGAACCATCCTTATACCCCACCATATTGGCAAAACAACCCATACCAACCACAATGGACTCCCCCTACTTCACAAAGCTCAGCGTGGCAGACAAACTGGCAGAGACCAATGCATCAATGAGTAGGAACTATTCCTCTCCCTCAACCTACACTGCCAGCTTTACAGCGAAATCCCCAGTCTAATCTGAGACTGCAACTCCCAGCCCAACCCAACCCTAACCCAAACAAAAAACCGGTCCAATCTCTCCAAATCATAGAAACACCAGAAGTAGGACCCGATCTGAGGGAGTGTAATTATCTTCAATTAAGATCTGGGCGTATTATTCAAACCAAGGGAAATAAAACAATTCAGATTGAAGATCAGTTTCCCAGAGAACATCTGTCACATGAAGAGGATGTGAATAAACAACAAACTCATAATCAAGCAACCACATCCTCTCCCATGTTCCCAGAACGATTAGTCATTCCTCGACCTATACAACAACCTAATTTTGACATTCTGGGAGAATTACAAAATTTGTA